>JAHQIW010000849.1:0-19126 GCA_019055375.1 Parelaphostrongylus tenuis | reverse complement strand
AAAACATAAAATATAACTAGAGAATTGAGAGGTGGACAAAAACACGGCCTCAGGCGGGAATCGAACCCACGTTTCATCCTATCCGGGGACGCGTGCTCTACCACTACACCACTGAGGCACATTTGCCCGACCACTCATTCTTCAACATCTCAATGTTAGCTATCAGCCACCAACCTTTGACAGGTTTGGTCGGGTATGCGATTTCGCTTTATAAACCCAGTTGAGCTGATAGCTATTCTAATTACTAATACTTGGCGACACCAATTAGGAATCAACTGGACGAATAACCCTTGACTCTTTTCATGAAAGCAATAAACCCTCAAACCTTCTCCTATAGAAGAGCTCCATTTAATGAATCTCATAGTTTAAGTGTCAATGAATATAACTCAAAAACCTCAGGAATAGACGACTTCTGTGAAGGTGGCTTTATAAGACGCGAAAACACAGTCATCATATTGATGCAGCGTACTATTGCTATGTCGTTCTCCATCTATTCTGAATGTACACAGATCGACGCGTAATCTCACGAAGCCAGTTTGCCGATGACTACATTAAGAGCTATTCAGAACGCATCTGCAGAGTGGAATAACTCTAAAGAGTGACCAACGTTGTAGCAAGAGATAAACGTTATCTCAATTCAAATGGAGAAAACTCAGACTGGCGAAATAAAGGAAGCAACAGCTAACAGCTCATTGGCGTTTTTTTCGAGATAGAAGATGGGAGAATTATGAGCTCTGAAATAATCGCCTTCCAATTTCATTTCTTTGCATAGAGTGACATACCACAGTAAAGTTTCTCACCATAGTAATACAATCCACTAATTAAAAAACAGCGGGTGTCAATTCTGAGTGTTTCAGCTTCAGCTTTACTCGGTTTCAATCACACCATCGATATACTCGTCATCGACTGGCTCTTGAATGAAGACGGCTTCCTGCCAATGTTGTGAAATACATCCACATACCGGTGGAAAGGTGTTCACGCTGCATGTGAAATGGAATCTTAGTTTTACAACGAAATAGAAAGTTTGTTCTGGAACAAACAAATTATTAAGTTCCTCAAGATTTGCGTTATTGAATAACCACTGAATTTTCTAAGGAAAACCTTTGTTCAACGAAAAATGCTTGAGTGGAAAATAAAATTTTTCTACTATTTAAGCGTGATATTAAGGCCTATCAAAAACAAAATACACCTTTCGAGTTTTCGAAAATTAAGGTATCGCGTGACTACTACTACTTCATCGCTTTTTTATAAACTAGTTCAAAATGAATTACTACGCTGGGAAGACAGTTCCGGGGCACTTTGATAGGCATGAGATACCCATGCACAGCATGCAATGTTTCATTTCTTATGTGAGATTTCCAAACTGAGAGTCTAGATAATATTCATCTTTATCTTTGGTTTGTTACAAGCTTTCGCCATGTCCTACGATATAATTAAAGTTTGGGTTTTAGTGCTCCATTATAGAACAAAACGAGCTTTCACAGCGAGCTACAGTCGATAAAATCGACGAAGTTGAACGGGAAAACACAACAAGCAAATTTGCTGCTGGAGGCTGGTTTCAAAGCTTCAATGCCGAAATTCTTAATTTCAGAGACAAGCAGACAAGCATTATCAAGTACGTCCAACGAAGTTGAACAACGAAGATTTGATTGTTATTTTGGAACATGAACCGTTAAGTGCTAGCGAATTGGCAACCGAGCTCAATGTTTCTTATAGAACTGTTCTAACTCATCGAAATCGGATTTTAGCCTTTTCTGATCAATGCAACACTTTTTGAAGGGGCGTCGATTTGGATCATTTGATGAAGTTGACGAAGCATTCCAAGTGTTCTTTGATTCGCAATCGAAAGAATTTAACTTCGATCAGATCCGAAACTGGAGGTACCGATGGCAGTAGGTCGTAGAAAATGACGGCGTTTTTTTTTTTTTTGAGGAATAGTCATTATTGTCTTACTTTAGAATTCATGATAAATTTTCAGTTCCGTGGGTGAACCAGAACATTTTTCATCCTAATGAGATGTCAACAAAGAGCAAAAAAATCTTTTTTTGTACCGCATTTGCTGCAGTGATGAACGCGAGCTGTTCCTGCGCTTACTTCAGCTACATACAACAAATGCCTCTACATAGACCTTTATTAGAGGTGTCTAGTTGTAATTGATGTGCCTTGAAGCTATTTCTTGAAAGACAGGCGAAACAAATATCCAATAAGGGTTGAAAGTTTGCTCAATTTTCTTTTATGGCCGAGGTGTTAACGCTGAAAATCAAAGATTTTGAGACAAATAATCGTTCTTTGTATTTAAAAACCTTCAAAAATATTTTATTTGTCATGCTTCATTTTTTATGTAACAACAAGATACCACTGACGCATGAACTTTGCCTATACCTACCTCTTTACCAATAGACCAGTATGACGTTCGAGCGCCGGGGTAACATTTTAGGTGTGAAATGCGATTTTTTCTCTCAAGCGCTCTATGTAACTTTTCAGGAAAATCAAGCATGTTATCAAGATCCGCGAGATTGGGGCTATCGAATGACTAGTAAAACTTTGATGAAGAACCACAACGAAGCCCCAAGCGAACAAATGGAGCAAATTGAGTGTGAAACATAATTTCATTTTCGCCACTGCAACGTAATATAATATAATCTTAAGAAACCAAACATGCTGTTCAAATCGCAAAGATATAAGCTTTAGAATGATTGCTAAGTATCTCAGAGAAAACTTTTGTCTAGCAAGAAAGGTCTCAAAACAATCGTGTACCTCATCTGGTACACGTCGTCCCTTAGGGGTCTAGTTTGTGAATGACGAACTCCAAGTGCATCTTACACTCAATGGATTTAGAGCAGAAAAAAATGAGGCTACTGCGAAACGAGTGAACAAGTCGGCTGCTAGTGAATGAGAGCTGCACAAAGTTTTTGCAGAATGTTTAGACTAGCATCTTATTGTGCTCTTCAGTGGAAAGAAGATTAACTATACCACAGCGCAATTTCGCCTCTCACACAAAATTTATTCCCAAAAGCACATAGCGACTTTCGCTTGTTGTTAGGAAAAGCTTGGCTAATTTTTGAAAAGCACGAATTGCTCCTGTTCTCGAATTCTACGTGTTTTTGAATATCTCAATACATAAAATGGTTTGACTGTTCCAGTACTTTTATTCTAAAAAATGTCTTGGTCTATCTCAAGCCCCAAGTGTGATCTTAAAAATCGGACATAACGAGCTGTGCATGTGTCAGAGTATAACAGAGTGGACTGTAGACTCATTTATTGGTAGGTAAACACAGACTCATGCTTCGACACAGAGCTGGTCCAATTTGTAGCAGCTGTCAGGGCACGTGTCACATGGTTTTCCATCCATGTAGAGTGGTTTGTTTTCACTGATGAACCTAAAGTTACTGAGATTACACGACCCAAAAGAAATACATGCCATTAAATGACTTACTGGTCTCCATATCGACAAACAAATTTCGCGGAAAGGTCAGAGCTAGAGGAGACGGAAGAACTGCATATGCTGTATGCGCATCCGACTTTTGTCGCGTAACCATTTGCCATCTACAAGCCTCTTTTAAACAATACTCTCAACATTGTCATTTCAAGAATATACTGATAAATTTGGTCGTTGACGTCTAATGCGAATGTTATGCACATAACATCCTGTGAGCAACTGAACATGCTCAGCGTGAATTTTGTTAATTCTATGTCACAACCAACTTGGAGAAATGGAATCATTGGTCTGTTCTTTTCTGTCGGCATAAGATTTTCGAGAGGAGGAGATTTCTTTGAGGTGCTCCACCATGTCTCAATTATCTGAAGAGAATAAGAAGTGACATATCTAAGGTGTTAGCACTAAGTTTTATTAGTCGATCATCATTTCTCATTATGTGTTCAAAGGTTATAAACATCAAGAATCTATTAGGAAGAAATATAAAAGGATACTGATAAATGCTTGCGGTTGCACCTATTCTCGTTTCTGTTTCTGTTTTAAGCGTTACATTCCACGAATTAAATATAACGGAGTACTCACATTGAGCATTCTTTCAAAAAACTCCGAATTTTTTTCGCTATTGAAGTCATCTACTGAACTCATAAGCGCAGAAGTGGTGCTCGATAAAGGAAAAATTTCACTGTTGCTGCCGAGATGAGAAAAATCATATTCCGTTGTAATCTGGCACAACCGGGAAATGTTCAAAGCAGATCTCTCTAGTTCGCAGTCGTATTTCTAAAAATCAAAGTGTTGAACAGTGATACTATTGCAAGGTTTATCTCTCACCAGAAGACCCATATTACTGGAAGTTGGAAATTTGTTATCCTCTTTTTCGTTCCCATTCTTCTCTTGCCCCATCTGCAGCACACCTCTCAAAAAAATTTTTATAAGCTTGAAAAACTAGTTTTGCAATTAATCTGTCGGAATTTGATGATCGAATATTGAGCATACCTTAAGCTGTTGTGATGACTCCAAACTAGAAACCTGAAGTCTGAAGGATATTTCATGCTGTTTTCGCATTCTTCTGCAAATAAAGAGTCGAAAAAGTTGCATTACAAAAGCATTCTGCAGAATGATATGATGAAAAGGTAAAAAGCTACCTGGATAGTACTTAGTAATGTCAATGTCAGTGGGTATTTCTGAGCCTTGTGTATTACTATCGCCGGAAATCTGAAACAGTACGATGTTGTTCATCGTTATAGTGATGGATAGTCGCGGATCTCTCTCATTACATAATATCGCACAAATAGTCTTGTTGCATGTGCAAAATTCACGTGGTATACAACGCTGGAAGCGTTGATAAGTTGGTTTGTTTGACACTACGAGTGTCATAATCAGGTAGGTATCGATGTTCTACGATTTTCAAAAGCGGCTTTTTGTAATTTTTGCATTGACAAACAATGTAGGTAACTCTCATGGAATGCATGTTAAGCTGAATCCCGAGATTGACAGCAATTGCTGCTAATGGTAATGCTGTTGTTGTGCCTCTTCTTCTCTTTGAAAGTCTTGACACCCTTTATGCATTTAATTATCTATTTTGACGGAATATCTGTAGCATTTAAGCTCTACTGTATAGAGGAACATCATTTCAATGAAGAAGTACTGCCTACCATTTTTTAAAGAGTGAGGCTACGCTTGTTAATTAATCAAAATGACGTCTAAACGAACCCAAATAAAAAACTCAAATTGGAGAAATGGGGAGGACACGTGTGTTTGTGATTCAATTATATTCCACGTCTATTTTTTGGAATAACCGAAACACCACGAAACATCTCAGAAATTTTGCGATTGATCATTGTTTTTATAGTCTCAAAATTGTGAAATAAGATTACTTGTATAGTTTGCTTAGAGCTGGAGCAATGTTCCAGTGTTGAAACACTGCTAAACATACCTCAGCGAATATGGAAACAGTGAGAATGAAAGCAGCGACGCCGGTGTTCATCGACTTCGAATGATACTAAACTAAAATCGTTGTGATCATCAGCAGCGCCGAAGAGGACGGAAAAAGTGAAGAGCAAGAATTGCTGATGTAAATATTCGCAGCCGTCATAGTGTTAGTTCCGCCATTAGGCAAGTTGTCTGTAATATTCAAATGTCGCCATTTGTTGTCCGAACATGTGCTTGAAGGCTGATTTGAGGTGATCAATCAGCGATTTTTATATCCATCTGAAGGGAAATTGTGTAATAACTGAGATATCTCATCTTCAAAGTAAAGTACAACAGATCTGTCACTTGCTGAAAACATTTTGCCAACACATATCCATGCGACAAGAGACGAATGAGGTTGATCACCTATCATCTCTACATAGGAAAGTTCGAGCATCATCAAATTGGTTGAAAGAATGTTTAATCTGTAGTGAGTTTTTTAACCGACTGGTATTCCGTCCGAAAGTCTTTTAAAATTACTTAAGCTTCGGAGTTTCCACGCTAAATATCATTGTACAACCACTACAAGTTGCTGGATTTTATTCCATAATGAAGTTAATGCTGTCCCCACTTATGACTTTGAAAAATTTATGAAAGCAATTACTTTTTAACGTTGTACAATAGAATTTTCACTAGTCATCATCAAGTAGCCTTATGCTTTCAAAAACAACAATGAATATGTTCACTTTAATATTGTAAAATTAGGATTATCCACTCTGGTGAATGCACTAAATCATCAACATATTTTATGTTGATCATTAATTCACTTATTTCTACCAAATCAAAAGAAAAGTACTTCCTCTTCTATCACCGATTTCATCGTTGTGAAACTAACACAACATTTTATTCAATAGAAGCAAACAGAGTGAATACACTGAATTATCTGGAGATAGTGAGTTCATCATTCGATCACTCCAATGCTTTCAAAAATCTAAAAAACCTGGTCACCTTTCTCTCATCTTCTCTTTGGAATCCACGTACAGCCTGTTTAATAGAAGCATACCAATGTGAAAAATCGGTGTTTTCTGTTGACAGATTATTTCACATTGTGCTTTATCACTTCCTCATAGAAAGTAGGCTGCATTCTGTGCAATATTTTCCTATGGCCTGTCCGATATTATTCTTCCGGATGGTTGTCATCAACTTCCATAAATGCACCAATAATTCGACGTAAACTGATTGTGGATGTGTGTGCGTCAGTCCCAACGAAGGCGTACAGTGAAGAGCAAACAGGTTGATGTGAATATTTACTGCTGTCATGGTGTCAGTTCCGCCATAAGGTGAAACCCTTATGTCGCCATTCGATGTTCAAAAGTCTGCCAAAAGGTCTATTCAAGGTTATCAGTTAATGACATTTATATCCAAACTGTTGAATTATCTTTTTTCAAGCGAATGCAATGAAGACCTGCGATTTGCTAAAAACATTTCTACCAACTCATCCTCAACGGGCGAGAAACGCACATAACATTAGTCAGTAAGGATGATCGAGCAGCGTCAAACAGATTCATTAGAATAATCAGTCTGCACTGAGTTTTCTGCTTGACTAATGCTCTGGATTTCTGCAGCAAATCGATATCCTATCCGATACTCAATATCGATGAGAAGATTCTTGACTAGCTGGTTTTATTAGCTTTGAAAGTCTGGTAGCACAGCAAAGTGTTAGATCACCATCGATAATGCGGCACACTGTCCTTAGACATCATCAAAAGCGAATAACGAAAGGCAATAAATTCTTAGCAGTTGCCTTGTCTTAAGAATCTCTTCTCACAAATTGAGTTAATAGGATATTCATACCATCAGCACGAGTTGTTATCTTGTGCTCCTTTTTTTGTTTGGCATCTTATGCGACAAATCAGCCAAGCTAACTCTTTTTTCAATCTGTTAACCCGTTCGGGACTCTGAGCACCTGTTCAGGTAGACTAATGATCAAAGGCGTTATAAATAGCCATAAATTTTTCGTTAACTTGCTGTTACCACTTCAAAGCTTTCTCAGCAATCTAACTGATATTTTCGATATCTAAGAAACCCATCCCACTGCTTTACAGCGGGAAAATAAATTATATTTCATCACACCTTGCTTTGCTCAAAGGCCATTCGATACCTCAAATCTTGACGATTCTAAAGCGAAATTTATCATTAAAGAACAGGCAGAGAACGTTCGTATTTAAGACGTTCTCCATATGTCCATGAGATAAACATGTTCTTGCAAAAAAGAAACTCATTTTCAACCGTTTATAGAACCTTCTTCTGTATTTTATCTATGCCTTTGCAGTCATCCGATAACTTTGAAAAAGAAAGCATCAAAGAACAAAAATTTTACCTAGAGGACATTTACAAACTACTCAAAATGTGAGAAAATGTTGTAACTAATGATGGAAATTTCCTTCAAAAGAACTAAAAAAATCCAGACCGGTAAAATGCTGCGGGTCATATTACACCCAAAAGGCAGTCGATAGCATAAAAATTGGTGAATTCAACATTGGGCCTTTTTTTTTCAGAAGAATTTTTGCGGCTAGCTAGTTCAGCGCTTGAATTACATAACAGGTTTAATGAGAATCATAAGTAAAGTCAAAATGTGGCAAACACCTTATCGTTAGACAGTGATAGTCAATCAATAAAGAAACTTGCATAAAGGTTATTTTGTGGTAAAGAGACCTTCAGTATGTAAAAAAGTTCCCTGTGTTTCCATGAGAAGACACATTTGTGCCAAGAAGGAATTTTTGCAATCGTTATGAACCTTAATTTGATTTACGTTTTTGTCGCCACTCGATAATTTTGGGAAAATAACATTAGTAAAAACAAAAATTTACTTCGATTCCATCACAAATTATTCAAAATTTGGGAAAGTTCTGGCGTTAATGATGGTTTGTATTTATAAAAGCATTAGTTTAATATTTTTTTTTCGTGCATAGATTGATTATTTAGGCCATAAAAAAGGCAAAGTCATATTTATACACATAATAGGCATTTTAAAGCATAAAAATTGCTGATTCCAATGTCGAGCCTAGTTTTTCAAAAAAATTTTCACTAGTATCATCTACTACGGAAAAAGAAGATAGCGTTTCGCTTTTCGGTGGCAATTAGTCTGTGGTTTGGATTTGCGGATTTTGCTGGGAGTCGTTATAGTGAAATTTTGACCCTAGCAAGCTTTGTGGCTACGAAAAGATAAATCATCTTTGACTCGAGTTCTATAAGCGTTTTTTACAGCAAAAAAAACGTCTATATTAAAACATTCGCTGCTATTCAATACAAATGATACGCCTTTGCGACAACAACGCAATCTCAGCTCTGTTTCCACATTTCTCTCAACGATACTGCAGAATGTAATTTGAAATACATCTTCTACAATGAATGACTTATGGAAGCAAATTACCTAGAGCGGAATCCAGTAAACTGTCAACAGAAGCCTCAAAGAGGTCCGAAATTTGTCTATCTGTGAACTACCTCTTCGGATAATGTGCACTTTTTTCGTCAGAAAACTTGAAACATACACTGTTGATTGATTGATGCTCAACAATTTATGCTACCAACATCACTGAACAACTAGTCACTGCTTCTCATGCACTAGCACACATCAATGCTCTTGTTGCTTGGAATTTGTACTTCTGAGGATCAACAACGGAAGGCTTTCTGCACGTTCACTCGATTTTTAGTAGACAACGGATAATTGGAGAAACTGAGATTATAATGCTCGGTTTGGTTTCTGGGAAAACCGTCACAGCCCGCTGTAAATGCGAGAAGAAAATGCTGTTGGTTTTCAAGGTAGCTAGCCCATTGTTTCCAACTTCACCAGCGGTTTGTTGGCAATAATATTGTAAATTTAGATGATCAAAACATTGTCACGAAAGAGTAGCAAGTTTCCTTCTAGATATCTCTAGGTACCTATAATAGAAATAACACTCAGTCTTGCCAACAATCAGGATTCTTCAATTAGGAAGACATCGTCTTTTGAATATGAATATATTTCCATTTTTTACAACGCAATCTTATCGCCTATCTTGTAAAGCTGAGACCGTTTATCGATGAGATTGGAAGACAGTGCAATAATGGCTAGACTTTTAAAGGTTCTCCTTATTATAAAACTTTGGAAAGTGAAAATATTTGCAAATTTCCAATGCCAATATTTTCGAAGAGCGTACCTCCGAATGCAGTAAAATTCGAGTAACAATGAGCAAATAAGTAATATACTGCACACTTATCAGTTCTACTAAACCGCTTGTGGCTTTTTGCACTAAGTTATTCGTCAAAACAAGACTATCAAAGTCTTCATCGTGTACGCGAACGATAATTAAATCGTAGAATCAGCAAAGTCTATCTATACAAGCACTGAAAGTCGAAGAGGGTGCCCATGGCAAGTACTTTAACGGACCGTGTCTGTGATATCTCGGTGGACGGCTACAATTACCTACATGTAATCAAATCAAACATATTTTGGAAAATTTGAGATTGAGGAAAGCATAAAATTCGCCTTGAGGACAGTCGAAGTACACGTTAAAGACGCCAAATCAGTGGCCATCTAAAGTGGTTAAATTTGCAGAGCCGACAATGTCTGCAGTAAACTTTGAGTAGAGCCCTTTTTAATTACAAGGGAAAAAATGAGTATCCGACATCAGTAGCTAAGCAGTTACTCTCAATAGAAGTGTTGAACATTATCAGAAGGCCTAAATCTCTGCCTAAAACTTTACGTAATCGGCTTTTTCGAATAATCCTTTCATAATACCATAAAATCCAGAATAGTACTATGTTTCACACTCGTACATTTCTCGACTCTTTATATGGATCACCAGTAATCATGCGGTTGCGTAAGTTTCAGTGATTCCATCGCCGTGCTTATCTTTGAATAGACCATTTCTCTGTAGTGCAGCAGGAAAAAATTGAATTCGCATGAGCGAACAAGTGGCCCTTGGTTAAATTACGGGCCATGAAATCACGAAGCAAGGTGGGCTGACGCGAGATAATTCACTATGAAAGTGCGATCTTTGTTTTTCAACTAGGAAGTGTTCCACCGCGTAATGAGAAACTCCAGAGATAGCGCATGGCTCTGCTACAAAAAGGCTTTGAACACTTTTTGTAGCACGGTTTCAAAGAGCAGTTGCTACTTTTCTGAGCGATGATCGGGGGATCCCAGGGCCATGCAGCTAACATGCTAGATCGCGATAGGTCCCCTAGAAGCCGCGGGCCGCATCGCTCCATCATCTTGGTGTCTGGAGTTACGTAATCTGTTTTCTCCGTGGTCGAATGTCACCCTCTTTTGTGATGTCTTGATCCTATCATTAACTGTGTTTTCGTATTTTTTTACTCGGGTAAAGATATTACATGTTCTGAGCCGATAGGTCTAGTGCTATATAGACGCCTATTTCGTCTGTAGAAGAGCGGTCGATAGCAGAGGTACAGTTTTTACTTCACAATCACGGTGAGGTTACCATTTTGTCAATATCAATGAACTGTACATAGCAATTGACAATATAAATCTATCAGTTTTTTATATATTTATTATAAACAATGCTTAAGAGCTATAACGTCGGCTGAAAAATGGAAAACAATGAATAGTATGACATAGTTTGTTGCACACTGCATGCCATGCTAGGTCATCAATCATTCTTGCCATAATTAAGTTTTTCTAACGGAGATTCGTTCATTTTTAATGATTTGTAGTTCCTTCACACAATGAAGATGGAAACTTGTGGATTACAGCAGAGTTTGTGCAAGAAGAGTCAATCTCATTCAGGTGAACTAGTATGTAAAATGGGCTTCCCGTTTTCCATTGTCTCAGCAAATACAAGTCTTATTTATAGTCTAGAGATCTAATCTTTATTGACAATCAAAGCTTGGTACTTCAACATGTTTCACATTAGCTACAAGATGCACTAGTCATTGCATATTCTAGACAATGCCATTTCATGAAGGAGAAAGAAAGGAAAAAGAAAGGAAGAAAGAGGGAAGAAGAAGTGAAAGAAATGAAATCATTCATAGCTTTGTTTATGCAAATGGGTGTTGTGAAGCTGCCACAGCCAAAAAATTATTGAAGCTGTCATCCGCTTTATAGAAACCCATTCTTAAAAGCAAATTTGATGCCCAGAGCGTAAATTTTTGAAGATTATGGAAATTTGCACTTGCCGACAATTCCAGGTGGGATGGAAAGGATAGACTACACATAATAGAAAACCTCTTAGAACTTGCCAATATGAATTGCCAAGTTGCACATAGACCTGGGAAGAATATGTGCATCGAAGAATCAATGATACTTCTCCAAAGGAAAAATCGTGTTTCAACGAGATCTTCCCAGCAATTGGCTCAGGTAGTATCGCTCCACAGCCGACACCCAGGCGTCTTCTCAAGGTCACTTCACCACGTCGTGGACGTTGTATAGCAAATTGGACGTATGTATAGCAAATTGGTGATACGCGTAAGTATTGCTTACGCTCAAACAAAGCTAAACGAGTAAGCACCAGGTGCAGTCGATGCAAGCAATAAATTTATTCACATTGTTTCAATACTGTTCATTGGAAATGTTAAGTCGAAAAATCACGATATACTATTGTAGACAATAATGAACCTAAGAACTGATTATTTTAGAATTTGATGTTTATTGTTACAGAACGCATAATTTGTTGAATGTTACAAACCAAATTCTATGCAATGCGGATAAATGTTGACCGGTACCAATACTTAGGGTGAATAGTTAATGGTCGGTGCTTGCTACATAAAGTATTGTTTGTTGGTTAAGCACTTTAAACAAAAGATTAACAACATCAGTGAAAGATTTGGAAAATTTGGGTTAGCAATATGCAATTACTTCAAAGAAGCACTACACAAATTGCTGATTGTGGGCTTCTTGAGAGCTGACTCCGACGCGTACCAAGGTCACACCACAAGTCTTTTAAAAAAACAGCATTGTACAAAATGTATTTCTGTTCTGCACTGTTACATGTCGTCAAAAAAAGACGTAATAAATGGAGATGCGTTGTTTCCCTATTGATGCGACTTTGGTATCGATACGTGGAAATTTTTCTCGATACATGGGGTCTTCTTACTGAGAAAGCTTTTATAGACGGCCTTTAATAAAAAAGCAGTCTTCTAGATCATAAACTGCTTTCAGCGTTCAAATTCAACAATACAATTACCAATACATCCACTGCGAAGTTCAAGAGATGACCTGGTCCCCCAAAGCGTCAAATGCAAGCTTAATTCCCTTGCTACAGCGCACTAGAAAATCACTTAAAAAAAACAAATGTTTTCAGAGTCTACACTTTTTTAAACTATAGAACGATATTTGAAACTCTGTTGTAAGGCTCCGCGTAAACGACAGTGAATCACGCAAGCACGTCCGGAAACGGAACGCAGTTTTCGTTTATCGTTTCTGCAGTAACCTACATTTGTTATACAATTTAAAATAAGTTTCTACTTAGGATCAACTATTCTCAAGCTATCAAAACATACTAACTTCCGGTGAAGAACTTTTGTTCTCTGAATAGTGCATGTAAACACGAGTGCAAATCGCGCTGCACAATCCACTAGTTGGACTTTCTTGTTGCTGAGTAAATCCGACTGGACTCTCATGTCCTGACTGCTTTGCTGTGATTGGAGAATAGTCCCCTAACCCTCTTTCTTTGTCTTGAATCT
The DNA here is from genome assembly GCA_019055375.1 of Parelaphostrongylus tenuis. Taxonomy (NCBI): domain Eukaryota; kingdom Metazoa; phylum Nematoda; class Chromadorea; order Rhabditida; family Metastrongylidae; genus Parelaphostrongylus; species Parelaphostrongylus tenuis. The sequence goes on along the minus strand of JAHQIW010000849.1, from coordinate 6,099 downwards.
CCCATAATTGGCTTGGAAACTTTGCAACAAATATGGGTTTGCTGGGTTTTTCTACATTTATTTTAACGACCCTAACTCGGTACACTTTGATTATAGAAATTATTGAAGATGAAATTTTCCATGGCATGAAGTGGAGTTGGCTTTTTTTGCAGGAACTAATCATGTCAACTTAAGCACGTAGAAAATCGTAAATCGGCGAGCTGTCAGCCATTCATCAACACCGGAAATGTTTTCCTATAATTAATCTCAATAAAATGAGAGGACTTCAAGATATTTACTGTTTTTCTTTATTCAGCTTGCAGAGTGGCGCAGTATAAAAAGATTAAATCGATTTTTAATAGTCACTGCATTACGGTGAAGTGGACTATTTGGCAAAACTATTGTGGAACGCTGCGAATCTGCAGTGACATTTTTCTGGACACAGGTCAGGTTATGAGATTACGTCCTTCTTCTTCATGAGTAGTTAACAGTCATGTGCGATTTCTTGAGCGGTTTAGCTATCTTCAGAAGATGGAAAAGCCAAATCGCAGCCTAATCAGTCAAACAGTCAACCTCAGCAGGCAACACGTATTATGTAAATTTCAATATGCCTGGTAATCTTTTTCTGAACCATGTACGTCGTCTGTTATAGGCATCTATACATCCCCATACAAGTTTTTCGGCCTTGACAGCGGTCGTCAGTCGGACCTCACTCTTCGCGTGTATTTAGCCAATCCTTTCACGAGAACCCAATCCCTATATAAAGTAGGCTAAGAGGAACTTTTACACGTGCCATCAAGAGAAAAGCTCGTTTTGGACAAATCTATGTAAGAGTTGGGATTTCCTCAGACGATTAGTTTTGAAGACGAAGGTTATTGCCCGATTGACAAGGCCAAAAGGCGTGTATCGGGGTTCCATAAGTTGCCCTATGAAAGACCACTTACATGGCTCAAAAATGATTATCAAGCATATTGAAGTCGTGCTGTCTTGAGAAAACAATGGAAATAAAAATGTTTTGTTTATTAGCATGGTAAACAGCATAGTGGTCACTCAAGTGGCGAGTGCAAACAGAATTTCACTACCTCTTATAAGCCTCCTGTTCGTTTCTCTTTCTTCCGTCTTCACTTTGGTTCTCGTCCATATCATCATCAATGTGTCATTAAAAGGAGTCTTTTAGAAATTTTTATTCAACATTTTTTCTACTATCAATCATTTGCAGTGCAGGCAGATTACAAGAATAAACGTCTAATTGGCAAAATTTCACAACGTATCGACTACAGCAAGTTCCCCCTGGCATCACACATCAAAAGTTGAGAGCACCCAAGTTTTCGAAGATGCTAGGAGTATTCTATACCACGCAAGGGAAAGAAGATGCGAAAGCCTTTGGACAACAGATATTGTTGACTGGATTTATCGGATGTTAAATCAATGTAAGAAAAGCACCGATTTGATGATCAGAAATCTTCACGAGAACCCTAGGAAGAAAGCGATACTCAACGAATTTTTTATAGTGAGGAAATCCATTGGGCTACTATTGGCTTAATTTGGGAAGGCGAAAGCTTTAGTGGTGTCCGCTCGAGTCTGTCAGCGATTAACGTGACAACGGATGATAAAAGTGAGAAATAAAACTGATACTTAAATAGCAGTACGAATGAGAGGTATATTAAACAGGAGTGATTAATACTTTGTAAGCAATATAGCCTCCTACAGAAAGAAAAAACAAACCTCTTGGCATTTAATTATATGATAAATGGTATAACTCATTACTGCTCTTGTGGCACCATTCTTCCCGGCCTGTTGTATATTAATTCGTCATAAAGAAACTATCTAGAGGTGGGCTGGAGCTTTACTCACTATTTGTTTTTTATACCAATGAATTATTATAGGACAATTGTTCACACCTATAGAGTTTAAATCTTGCCAGATTATAACTGAAACTGATTGCATTGTAGCGCTATGGTTGAGGCTGCTCTGCCTTACTTAGGTCGTTAGTCCAATAGTGCACCCAGCAAATCAAGTCGGCTATCCATGTTCGGCGTGATCGAGCGTGATTTGGATAAAAATCTAGCATGATAGTGCCAGGACATTCATAAGCCACCACTGCTTCCAACAGGCGTTTAATTGATACATAAGATATACACATATGCGTGTACATACGCACATATATATATATAATATATATACACGTTGTATATATGTACATATGTATGCATGTATATGCACATATATATGATTAAGGTACATGATATATATATATATATATATATATATATATATACATATACGATTTTTTCTGCTATTCGGGAGCAAGCAGAGTAATCCCTTTCACTGAGCAATCACCGCTATTTATTGCTACGAGCAGGCGTCTTTGATCAATTCAATATAATATCGTAAAATTATAAATTATTCTAACGGCCTGTACTTCCAAATAGAATATCCCTAGGTAAACCTTCCAATCTTGGTATAATCTCATGACATATACCTCAAAATCTCATTGTGGTGGAAAATTACACGGCGATGAATAGTTTGCCAAGAATAGCGTTGCACACTGCATGCGATGCCACTAAACTTTTCCCAATTTTCCAGTGTTAGCGTATTTTAGGAGTTCAGACCATTATATAGTAATCAGTCTAAATTCGTTCTATTTTGACTGCCACTTGCAGTGGTATGATGTTATAGTATGCCCAATATGTGGAGTACTGTGCAAAAAACGTTTGCGTTAGCCGAGATTCGAACCCAGATCTCACTCTTTCCGGGAGCGTATGCTAACCATTGCACTACCGACGCTCGTTTTGCACAGCCGGAAAGAGTGAGATCTGGGTTCGAATACTCGGCTGACGCAAACGCTTTTGCACAGTAGTCCACATATTGGGTACATTATATAATATATAAATTACTTTGTTCTATCCTTTCAGCTAGGGAGCATGTGGCGCAGTGGTAATAGGTGCTGTGTGTCGCACACAAGGTCGATGGTTCGATCTCGCGCTAATGACTCCACTAAGCCATCCATCCCTCCGGGCACGGTAGATTAGCACCGGACTGGCCGCAAACTTGTCTGGTAGGGTAAGCAGCATTGACTCGGTTCAGTGTCGGACCACCGCGAGTCTTTGTAAAGGCCAGATGTGCATTCAACACCTCACCCGAAGTTGAAAATTGAAGACGAATACATGGCGCATCCTTCAGGAAATTATCAACACCGAGAGCTCTATCCTTCATCCTTTTATCCTTTGAGAGCTATAAGCATTTTTATCACTTTGTATTGTGCTATGAACACCATTTATCAAGGCAGCATTTGTCAGTGGACAAGGGAGCTGATTCAGGTGTTCTATGCATTCCTTAATAGTTGATTAGTCTCAAGATGAACTATTGTATTTTGTCTGGTCTAACCTCTCCAAAAACTTCAACGGATTCATCTGTAGCCAGTTGCAGGCGCCCATAACTACATATTAGACCTAATCTACTATCTGCTCCGATGTACATCGTTCTTCCTTACGCATGTGAGTGAATTGTCCTGTGCATAACATGCTCGCAGTGCTGATGGGAAGATCGGCGATAAAGCTGATGAGAGCATGAAAGACAATGCATTTGTTGCAGATACTGGGTCATATAAAGCTCTCTCACCCAAAACCCTGCCATTTGATGGCGACAGGCAGGTGTTCAAAGCGACTTAATGTTCACATGCAATAAGCTAGCAAACTTTCATAAACTGTTTCCTGACCAATCATTACGAGCTGATTGAAGATCAGGCAAATGTGTGTGACGAAGAGAAGAGAGCTAGATCCACAAAGACCATAGAGTAGTGCTGTGAAAAAGGGTACAAAGATATTGAGTGCAGAGTTTTTAGCACGTTTTTGGATCAATGTGATGTCCAAGTTTTTGAACGTTAAATAAATATTTCAACAAAATAATCACGACATCAAAGAAACAGGAAATTTCAATGAAGAAAATGCAAGAAATAGGCTTTTGGATCTACGTTTGCAAGTCTTCGAAACAAAGGAAAAAAAAAAACCTAGAAAGCTCCTGCATTCCCAGGTACACACCTTTTTCAAGAAGAAAATTTTCGGGATCACTTGCATCACCTGTCGTCCCGTTGATTGTCGAGTGGCTCGGGCGGGTACCAGCAACGCTTCGATTTCCCCATCGCGTGCAAGAGTAGCCCAGTGGGTTCTGCTTGCCCTAAAGATTCGTTGGGCATCATATCCTTCTTCTATAGCTTTTGTTAAGAAATTGGGACCGACGGGTCGGTGGTCTTCTTGTAGAGCGCTTGATGTCCCGAGGAATCCAATCGGTAGCGGCTCTCGGCTAATGTTCATGAGGAACGGATGGGTTTCTAACGCCCATTCCTGCTCAACGGAACGAAATTCGCCAAACGCTCCACTCACATCTATCTATCTAGGTTGTGAAATCAACATAATGAACGACTTACCTCCAGAGTCTAACAGAAGGAAAAGAGCAGTTTGGGGAACGCTCAAGAGCAATCGAAGATGTAGTGAAGAGCACAAAGATCATCCTACTACTCGCTCCCACCTTTTCGACTCGACGATTATCCCTGCCCGACGTATGCAGCAGAAGCCTGGTCGCTACGTAAGCAGAATGAAAGATCACTTGCCGTTATCGAACGCGCGAGTCGTAAGGTCGACGCTAGGAGTATCCCGCATCTCGCAAATGAGAGAAAGGATTCGAAGTCCCGACCTACGTCAACGATCCAAAATCAGAGTCGCCCGTTCCACATGCCAGGATATCGAAAATAAGGTGGGCCGGACACGTGATGCGTTTCCAACGGCACCGATGGACGAGAGCCGTTACCGACTGGATTCCTCGGGACGTCAAGCGCTCTAAAGGAAGACCACTGACCCGTTGGTCCGATTTCTTTCATGAAAGTTATTGAAGAAAGATATGATGCTCAGCGAATCCCTCGAGCGAGGTGGACCCACGGGGCTGCTCTTGCACGAGATAGGAAAAAATAGATCTGCTGCTGGGACTCGGTTCAATCATTCTACGATCAACTGGACGACTTGTGATACAGGTGAACGTAATGTTGATAGTGACTATTTTCATCGGATGTACGCACCAACTTTGCGTTTCCACGTAATTCTTAGGTTAATATCATCAAGGCAAATCACTGCACCTCATTCAGCTCTTTATTCTCCAAATGATTTGAATATCACCACATGCAGGTGGATGTGGACGTTTTATGAGTAGATTAGAAACACCCTTGTCCTCCCAGCTGCCATCATTACGTAATGCCAGTGAACAAGATGTGAGTAACTCTCTTATTTATGATTTATTTGGATTATTTATAGTGTGTAAGTGAAGAAGAGTAGCACTCCTGTGTACTATGAAGGATTTTTGCGAAGAGATTATTGTATTTTATGAGTACTAGCAGCAGTGCAGTGGGTCATGACCGACTGGTAAAATGCTCACCGGTGATGGGCGCGGGGGTGTTCTCCATCATATAACTGTCCACCAGTCAACAAACCCTATGAAACGCTACAACTACGGTATCCTTGAGATTGCAAGGAGACATGCTCAGCAACTATTCTAGAGTCTAAGAAGAAGACGACAACCGAAACTGGGTGTGAGAGTACTGGAATGCACATGGTGAAAATATTCGCGAGACGGATCAAATAAAATGCAGTGGAAAATTGGTAGTGCAGATGTATCATTTGCTCATTATTTGGCACATAAAGCACTATTATTCTGAGCACAGTTTGATCGCGTTGATATATTGTAAACGAAAAAACTACACATGGACAACTCGGAACAGAGTGTTGGGACTGGGTGATTAACCCATTCAAACGATATGGAGACCCCACATTGGTTTCGCAGTATACTAGTCAATAAATATTCTACAAGGTACATTCTACAATTCACTATAAGGCATGGGCCTAAAGACTTTGAGTTCTTGGCATTTACTGCAGATTTTATTTCGAAACAGTATCGAAACATAGCAGTTCAAGAGATTGTTAGAAATTTGATGCAAATAGAGTTTCATGCATGAGAGCATTGAACGATTCATGCAAGAATGGTCGATTCGTTTGCAAACTTGATCGACTCTTAACAAGATTCTCGGGGAGTTGCGGGTGTTATGAAAATGACGGAAATGACAAAAAAAAAAAA
>JAHQIW010000848.1:0-57860 GCA_019055375.1 Parelaphostrongylus tenuis | reverse complement strand
TGCTTAATGAAGATGAGTAGCGAGCGTTATCCTTGTTTCGCTCATAATGATCATCCAGCAACTGGATTGGAATCAAGAAACTTATAGCAATGATCTCTTAGGTCAGCGGAGCACAGTGGTCTAACCGAGTTAGTAAGTGTTAGTGGCTGCAGCGCCCACGTTGAAATTTTGATTTTGATCAATTTCATTCAGCAGTACCTTTGTATCCTCAAGTTCTCATTTTCTACACTTATTTGAAAAACCTATAGGCACTTCTTGTCAAGAAGGCGAGTGATCGCGAATATGTCCGAAGCGTCCGTGCGTCCATTTTCTCTGTTGAGAACCTTCGAAATTATGACGAGATCGCAAGATCGAAACACGTGTGTCGGGCTCTATAAGTCAGCCCTGTCGACAGACCACTGACATGCGTGGCTCAAAATGATTGCAAGGCATATTGAAAGTTGAGCTGTGGTCTCAAGAAAACACTCGAAACCAAGTATTATGTATTGATTGTACTAGCCACGAGCAATCGGGTGTACAACACTCTGTGTTCGGTGAGTTTTTCACTGGACATAGAGTGTAAAGCGTTCGTCGTCGCTAACTCTTAGTGTGGAGACTGGAGCTCCCAGAGAGATTAGCAAAAGACGAGAAAGGGTAACTGCCCGACTGACGAGATCGCAAGATCGAAACACGCGTGTATCGGGCTCTGTAAGTCAGCCCTCATTGACAGACCACTGACATGCGTGGCTCAAATAATGATTACCAGGCATATTGAAGAAAAATGTGATGAAAAGATTGCTTGATAAACTTGTTCGTGAATAGCAATGCCATCTTTCTTCAGGTAAGTGTTGATCGCAGAGATTGGGTCCGTGTGATTGATCATAGCAAGTATCTATGTCGTTCTCGTCAATCGCTGTACTTCGAATCGCGGGTTGTCAGGTTAGTAATCAGTCGATTTGCATTTCACATTTTTGTACCTTGGAAAGCTTGCTATCATCCTTATATTTCGTAATGATCATTTAGTTTTTTTCTGCGTATATTTGTTTTCTGGATCGCAGACGAAATAAATAGGGTCAGTCTGGAATGCAGATATCTTAATCCTATCAAGACCAACGTGACAAGCAGGCAGCGCGTCGCGCCATCGCATTCCCACGAGACGGAACGCCGCTGCTATCTGCCTATGCATTTCTGGCTCTCGGCCCCTGCTTTCCCACGAGATGCGACGCCGCCGTTACAGTAGCTGAGTGAGGATTGACGACGCGTGGCTTGATATCAAGCGTATCATGCGGTCTTCAAAGGGTTAAATAAACATGAGATCTGATCTTGATTTTTTGATATTGATTGATGAAGATGATGAGATGAGATCTAGTTGCTTCAAGTGATGACTTCTTTCTTTGATTGTCATCCTTTTTTGTATTATTCAGATCTAATTTTATCTCGATCAATTTTTCCGTTTAGATACATCCGTATAGTGGGCACACATAATTCGCAATCAAATCGAATGTTCCATTTGGTTGGACTAGAGGCTTCACATTCTTCCGGATGAGTTCAATATTGATCCGAAAACTACCTTACTAAGTGAATATTCTTCATGAGTTTCATATTTTACTGTTATTATAGTATTTTCGTGTTGTTGTAACTACGTATCCGAGGATGCTGAGTGGTCCACGAATTTTCGACCGCAGGCGGGGAGTTGAACTCTCAATTATATCGTGGGCGCGGTGCTACCACTGCGCCACCGAGGCCCCCGATTTGCTACCACTGCCTCTTCAAAATAAACCACGCATCTATCTGGAAGTTGAGTTATGTGCAGTTTCAAGAAAATAATCGAAAATCAGTCTAAATTCTTCTATTTTGACTGCCACTTTGCAGTGGTTTGATCTTATAGTATACCCAATATGTGTAGTACTGTGCAAAAACGTTTGCGTCAGCCGGGATTCGAACCCAGATCTCACTCTTTCCGGGAGCGTATGCTAACCGTTGCACTACCGACGCTCGCTTTGCACAGCACTCTTATTTACGCTACAGCGCGTTGTCTGGAATGAGTGAGATCTGGGTTCGAATCCCGGCTCACGCAAACGTTTTTTGCACGATACTCCACATATCAAGAAATAATGATACCGGAGCGATGACCTTGGTAGTGTAAATGGTACCAACCAAGTGCCCCGATAGGGGGGCACCACAGGTTCAATTCCCAATTGGTGTCTAAAGTTTTTACGGATCACTCCCCCATCCTCGTATAATTGAGTAATATGCTTGTCATTCCGACTATACTGAAAAGATGTTTTGCTATCACTCAGTACCTACGTCGAATGTGGCAACCATTGAGAACAACGCACTCGTTATCGAAGGAGTATCGAGATGCAGAAATGCACTTCTCAATGGTCAGGTGTGTGAAATTTGGTAATCCTTTATTTGAGTTGGCTTTGGGGTTCTTTTCGGTTGTAAGGGGACAAATGAAAATCGGATCTCATTCGCTGGAAAGAAACTTTTCACAGGAGTGTTAGTAAAGGTATCGGTATATAGTAGGTAAGGTATATAAAGGTATATAGTAAAGGTAAAGGTAGGTAGTAGTAGAGGTAGTAACCATCCGAAAGCTGAGATTTCTGGCTACAACCTCTCGTGTTGGGCTTTTTGAAAACCCCCTTTTATAAGCTGTAAAATCTAGAATAAAAGCTATGTCTGAGACGTGCACATTTCCCGCCGGACGGAGCTGAATAATAAGACTGATTCACATGCGCGAGCAAGGTGGTCTTTGGCCAATTCACCGGCTGCTGGGCGATGCAGCAATGGTGGTTTGCGCAGCTATCGATTTTCGACCGGTCTCATGCTAGTGCGAATCTTTGTTATTAATTAGGAATTACTTTCTTCGCTTTGAAAGAAAACTTCACATGAAATCGCATGACTCCCCTACCAAAAGACTTCAGATTCTCTTATCTTGGCTATGAATATCGGATAAATTAATCATCATTGTTAGCACTTTGATGGGAATCAGGAGGTCAAAACGTCCTGATTGCTTTCAAGAGTAACTCCAAGACATTCGGATACTATGCGATTTCCCCTACCCATTGCTGCCTCGCCCAGCGGCCGGTGAAGTTGGAAAAGACCACGTTTCTCGCACATGTGAATCACTCCTATTTCCCTCCTACGCTGTAGGGGAAACGGTCTCTAGAGGATATAATTACAACGCTGGTATCAGCTAAACATTACGCTGTAGAATGGTAAGCAATAGTCCAAAGAAAGAGCTTTGCTTGGTGAGAAATATGCGCGACTTGCGACACAAGGGATTTTCTTCTGTAAAAACGCCAAGAAGAGGTTTTTTTTTGAGAAGCGGCTACTTGGAGCTGTGAAGAGAAATCTATACTTTCCAATGATTGCTAACACTCCTGAGAAAAGCTTTCTGTCAAGCGATCAAGGTCGGTTTCCATTCGTCCCTTTATCATCTAGAAGAATCGATTTTGGTACCTTTTTATGGATCAATCAGCTCTTAGATCACCGACTACGACTGGGACAACGGTTACACATGTCATCAATTGAATAATGGAGCAATAACTATTCAACTACCACAACCCTATTTGATTGATTCAATGAGGTTAGTCTATCGGAATTGACAGCTCCTTTGTAACTGAGCGGTTAGTGATGCTCGGCGCGGTGTTAATACCTCCTGACTCTATCCTTAAACAAGCAAGTGATGCGAGGTTTTGAATCGAAATGCTAGAAGGTACTGCGATCGCGCGAATAAAGATGTGATACGGGTCGCGTAATAGCACCTATAGTGGCGGGCGTAAGTGGTGTTTAATGATAGATTGTGTTTGGGAAGCAAGGGGATTAGCAGAGCACTGATCTGGTCCTCCTCCTCCAGCGTGTTCTTGCAACCAATCAACTCAACACCAACGAACGCCATAGCTCTGCTTCCTCTGAGATTTCTAAGGAGAAGCGTCTCGACCAGCATTCTACGACGTTCATGAGGCTGGCCAAATCATAAGCTAGCAGACGGGGCAGCGCATAAAATATTCGAAAACCTTTGTAAAACAAATGCGACGAAGCGAGTCGAATCCAAGAAGAGTTTAGATCCGCATGGTAAGTGATAGGTACAGCGCCTCTTCAACTTCAGTACATAATGTCCGGTCCAGCCACGTTATAATGTAATCAGTGTTTATCTGGTAACCAGTGGTCGATAGAAACTCCACGATCTGGTTTTTGAGACTATCGTTCCATTCTTTGGTTCACAGAATGGGAGAAGGCTAAGGGAAGGCTTAACTCGTTGGGCACGACAATGGCAGGCCACCAGTACCACCTCGCCGCGCGTGGCATGACCAACCACTCCGCACTACGCACTGTTCGTTAGGGCGCAGCGAGGAGGGGCTGGTGGCGTGTCCCCTATCGTGCCCAGTGGGTCAGGGGTTCCAGGAAATTGTTTCAAGGTATCTCAATCACTGGCCACATACACTGGGGTATGCTTGTCGTAATTTATGGGCCAAACTTGCATATCTGAGCTTGCATTGAACTTTTTTTGCTCAACAAAACAACACCAGATTCTGCAAGTATTTACTAACTGGAAGGCAGATTGTAACACTGCTAAGAGGCAAATCCTAATTTTTTAAAGTTCAGATTTTTTTTGCTTTTCCTCAATATCTGTATATGAAAGCAGCAAAGAGATTGAACAGTTAAGGCTTTGTCGAGCAGGGTGCTATGATGTCTCCCGTGAAGACATTAATGATGGAGGCTATACTTTGGTAGACTCAGCCACGTTGACAGGAAAACTCTATCGTGAATGACATTTGGACGCCTTCCTTTCCATCAGAGTCGCAATGATCGGAGTCAGTTGTTCACTGTGAAAGGGTGCCGTAGAGTGAGCTAATTCACTCGAGCGATGCCCCATCGGTTTCGTATCGTAAAAATAAGTCTAGCACACGTCCGCATGTAGCGTAATGGTTAGAGGTGCCTTGCAATGCGCTCCTGGTCGTTGGTTCGATCCAGTACCCTTAGTCCACTAAGTCTCTCATTCGTGTTGAGGCTCAGATGCTAGTTTTGTAATAGCAGAACGGTGTTGTGGTGCGTCTGAAGGCCTTTACTAGTCTTTGTGTAGGCCTTGATTAAGTCGAATGTATGGCGTACCCTCATAAATAATCAACGCGTAGTGCTTAATCTTTCAATATATGTCACGACGTAATTATTCAGAAGACAGTGAAAAATCATTCAGTGTTAGCTCTTAGACCATAGGAAATCACATGACATTGTATTTTATGTTCAGGCTTCTCTTATGGGACCTTGATGATCGCTTTTATTCATACTACATAGCAGTGTCCACTGACCAAACAGATTGGACTGAAGTGGTCGATAAAAGGGCTAAGCAGTGCAGGTAAAGCTTATTGGCTATCCCTTTGTTTTCTCATAACATCGCCGTTTGCTTCCCTCTTGATCTGGAGGACTGCTTTGTCATCGCTCTTATCCTTGCGGATCGCAGTATATCGCACTGCCATTCGTACGGCGCGCGATTTTCCTAATTAGATAGGTTTTTTGTCTGTTTGAAGGGAGAAGACTTTGAATTTCTTGTAAAAAGTGATTCCCAATGAGTTCCTGTATAACCTCCAGTGTTTTCGGTGTAAATCCCTTGGGGACCATGAGGGTCAACATGACCCTCAGCTGGGCGCGCCTTCGGACGGGCTACGAAGAGTGGAGCGTGTTTCCATTACAAAGTTGGGTTAATTAGGTTTCACAAGAGAATATTTTCATCACCAATGATGAAATATCACTGATAAGACTCTTGCTATGGATGATTTTTGCAATATTAACGCTAATGCTGTTCCAAAATCTTTACTTTTTCAACTCAAAAAACCATATACTTGCGAAAAGGATCATAATTTCCCAGCTGTTGTTGGGCATTTTCTCATATCTTCTTGATGTTTTTGTAGTCAATAGATAACTTGCGAAAATTCTGACCTTGATACTAAGTTTGTTGTTTGAAAACAATGCCACAGTGCGTTCTAATGAGAAATGAAAGAGAATGTTTTGCAATCGCAATCCATTTTTTCTAATTGAAAAGCGGATTTTTTCGGATCATATAGTTATATATGGATTCTTATAGACTTTTTTTGCTAGAAAAAAAATGCTGAAGTATCATTGATAGAAACTTTGTACCGTATTTCTAGAAGACTAACGCTCAACTGTCTTGAAAAATTTCGACTTTTGAAAAACGGTTTCTGTCACAAGCAATCGCATTTTAAGAATTGCGATCGTGAGACTTTGATTTATTCTAGAAAAGACCTATTTCACTAGATTACTAGTAATCATTCGATAGCTGAAATTGAAATCAAGTGGACTTCAATGGTGTGAATTGTTTCTCAAGAAGGCTTGTTTTTTGCGCTGTAACGTTCTGGTCGGCTGCGTGGACGGTCACAGGGTATATGGGTAAACAGTTGAAATAAAATCTTGTTTCATCAATCAAGAATTTCTCGCCAGACAGAAGTATTTTTCTATGAACAATTTGAGTAACCATTCGATAGTGAAAATTTCAGCGATTTCAAGGACGTAGTTTCATTTTTGGAAAGAACTCCTTAGAGAGCTGTAAACAGTCAAAAGAACAGTGGGTTTTCTCACTCCAAAGTGTGGGATTCTCGCAAAATTGGCCTCAAGTCACCGTGCCTTTAGTAACGGATCAACTAACTGAGAAACGTAACCTTCTTTTGTCTGCTACAGTACAATGAAAGAGTTTTTTCAAAAACGAAGTTATTGTGGAAATCGACGAGATTTGACCTTATCAAAGAATTGTTAGAAGTTCCGGCGGAAAAGCTAATTTTAGTGGAAAATGCTTGAGTGTGAAAGATATTTTGATATTTACTGTTAGAGTGCATTGAGGAGCCATTTTGAGAACTAAGTGTACCATCAAAATTTCCAAGATTTAGATTATCGAATGGTTTATATAACTCTGACCAAAATCAGGAAGCGCGTCTTCTCTAAAAGGTCAAAACAGGATGAGGACATTGAAAATCATCCAAATTTTCGAAATTTAATCTCCTTCTGAGCGTTACGACACTCTGAGAAGTCCTTTATTAAAATCAAGTATCACTTGTATTTCTTGTCGTCCCATTGATCGTTGAATGACTGGAGCTGGTACCAACAACACTTTCATTTTTTCCTATCGCGTGCAAGAGTAGCCCAGTGGATCTTCCTTCCTCTAGGAATTCGCTGAGCATTACATCTATCTTCGATAGCTTTAATGAAGAAATCGGACCAACGGGTCAGTTGTCTTCCTTTAGAGCGCTTGATGTCCCGAGGATTCCAGTCGGTAACGGCTCTCGTCCATCGGTTGTCGTTGAAGCGCATCACGTGTCCGGCCCACCTTATTTTCGATATCCTGGCGTGTAGAACGGCGTCTCCGATTTTCGATCGTTAACGTAGGTCGGAACTTCGGATCCTTTCTCTCAATTGCGAAATACGGGATACTCCTAGCATTGACCTTTCGAATGTGCGTTCGATAACGCTAAGTGGTCCTTCATCCTGCTTACGTAGCTACCAGGTTTCCGCTGCAAGCGTTAGGGCAGGGATAATTCGCCCAGTCGAAAAGGTGGACACGGAGTCGGATGTTTTTTTGTTTTTTTCACTACATCTTCGATGCTCTTAAATGTTCCCCGAGCCGCTCGTTTCCTCCTGCTCAAATCTGGAGCTAGGTTGTTCATTATGTTGATTTCACAACCTAGATAGGACATAACTGCAACACTCGGAGATTGTCGTTCTGTTGAGTGTGAATGGGGCATTCAAAACCCATCCGTTCCTCATGAACATCGTTTTTCGTGACATTTAGTTAAAAACCAATTTTTTCCACAGACGTCATCTAAATCTGTCAACATTCGTTCCACTTGGCTGATGTTTGGTGTTATGAGGACGATATCATCAGCAAAACGGAGATGGTTCAATTGTCGACCGTCAATTTTCACTCCCATATCGTCCCATTCTAATCTTCGCTTGCCAATTTTTCTAGGGTGGCAGTGAATAGTTTTGGCGAAATTGTATCGTTTTGTCGAACCTTTCTTCTTACGTCAATTGTGATATTGTTGTAGAATGCAGATATTTTGGTCGTGAAATATCTATGAAGCTCACGAAGGATCATTATGTACCGAGCTGGGACGTTTCTGGTTATCGAGAGCCTCTACAATCCGCTTCTGTTTCACTGAATCAAGCAAGGGCTTTCTTCAGATAGATGAAAGTGAGACAGAGTGGTTGTTTGTATTCTCGTGTAACTTCATTGAGTCACCATTACATTACAAAATCAAGTACATCATTGAAATTGCTAACATTTCCTTATCTAATGATTATTAATTGCTTATGAAAAAATCTTTAACCGGTGAGAAATGCTTGACTGTGAAACAAAATATTTTTTCGACTGTTACAGCGAAAGGAAGCGAAGAAAAACAGGCCGCCTAAGGAGTAAAATATATCTTTAAAAATTCACCTAATTTTGAATATCAAATTACTACAAACATTTTATACGTCTCTACCCTACCAAAGGGTTCAAAACAGGGTAGAAAGAATGGGAAAGAACCGCTCAAACCTCGATCTCTTCTTCGCACATATATCTGTGAATAGAGAACTCGAACGAAATAATGCATCAATTTGAGAAAGGGGAATCTGAGCTGCACTAGAAATCAAAAAAAATATCAAAAAATTGTCGATGAAAATGGGATCGCATGCAACAAGCAGCACTATTTTTGACGAGCTATTCATTGTTTTCCAGCAATAAAGTATACGGAAAGATGAAAGAAATAGAAGATGAATTTGATTGAATTGTAGGTACGTTTAAATGAAATATTGTAGAAATGTTAGATAAAGCTTCTAAATGGAACCTTTTTATGAATTCTTATTTTTTCCATTGAAAATGGGGAACATATTTGAAGCAGTTACATCATTTTCAATAAAAAAATAAACCTTATTAAGGTATGTTCTGTCATATCTGACGATTTACTAACATAGATATCTCACATGTTGACGATTAAAGTATAAATTTTCATTAGAAAACTACCACTTTAGCCTTGGAGCAGGCTCCAGGAGACTCTCTTCGTAGCCGTCTGAGCCGCCCGTCGGCCGAAAAAATGGCCGCCGGGTCCGCAAAGGGATATAGAAACACTTATGTGCTTCTTTAAACTTGATTATGAAGCATAATCGTCTGTTAAGACCTACATTGCTTAATGAATACCTTCAGGAAACCAAACCCTAGTTTCAAAAATCACCTATATGTGTACTATTGAATAAGTGCTGGAAGTCTAGTGAAAAAGCCAAGCACAAATGCGCAGCCAGGTAGATGGTACATACCGATGGTTGAAAACGTAATGTTCGCTTCGTCGCTACAACTCACTAAAAAGGCCTTTTCACAAACTAAGTATATTCTTGACATTGCCGTTTTTTAAGCTATCGCAATGACCACTAAAAGTCTAATGAAAAAATCTTTATCTAGCGAAAGAAAGCTCAGAATAATTGTGTGCCAGAGGTGGTAAATGCGCCCCCAGTTGGTCAATAGGTAGGTGTGACTGTGCACATGATGCACTCACGCTTCACCAAAGGGTTTTTTTTTTTGAATACCAACGCTTTTGAAGTAGTATTTCATTTTCATTTTTGAAAAACAACGCTGACCAAAATAACATACGCTACTGCAAATCAGTCATATCAATACAATCTTGATTGACTTCTCGTAATGAAATTTCGCTCTTCAATTCGTGGCGCTTCATGTGAAGCTGAAAAGTGAAGTGTAACTTTACAGTAACGTTGATTTTTTATGTAATTTTGGACAGGCAAAGTCTTACTTGTAAATGATCACTCCTGGCAAAAACATCGAGGACATTCGGGACAGCGAAATGGCTTGGCGCCAGTGTGTTTCCGGTAGTGTCGCGTGAGTTCATCTGACCTCGCGAAAGTCCAACAGCAATTAGGCCATTGACATAAGTATGGCTTTTTCACCTGGAATCGTAGTTTGCTTAGTTGGAGCTATCGTCCTCGTAATTTTCTTTCAATTCTACCGTGTCAGTTTTTTTTCTTATACAACACTGTTATCAGGGAGGCATGAAACGCAGTAGTCTGAGATGCTTTCCCCCCTCTCAAATAATGGCACTTGCTCCTTGGTTCGATGTTGTAGTGAGGGTTAACCAAAGTTCTTCGATAGTGGACAAATTGGTACAAAATTTCCCTAAGGGAATAAAAACAGTTATTTGGGATACCGTTCAGGTAGTAAAGTTATTGCAAAGGCCAACTATGAAATCATGTATCTCTGCTGTGCTAAAAGGAGTTGAATGCATAATTCATCCCCAGGAAATTTATGGATACCGAACCTTTTATCTTTTTTGCCCTCATGAACTCCTGGCTCTAGTGTATTCGGCAGCCAAGCAATAAGGTCACCATCTTTTGGACGAGCCGATTGTTTGCCGTATAAGTGCTGCAGTTTCCGGATTGCGGTAATTGGATTGATGTATTTGTTTGACTATTGGTATCAATTCTCAAAGCAATTGGATTTGGTCGGTATCATTGAGAAAAAGTATTAGATCAAGGGAATGATGAGTGATGTTGTACAGATATTGAGTTACACAGCGGTGAATAAGTTCCAGTTTGATCGTCTACTTCACGAACGCTCACAATCTGTTCATAAGTTCGGCAGCCAGAAAAAAGTGGAAAAAAGTTGCGTAGTGTTTGTCGTTTGTTTCCAAACGAATCTCCATGCGCTTCATTTGCTATTATTTTTCGTTCTACTCACCTGTGTGAATTCGTTGATGAGCTTTGAGGTGAGAGCTTTTGGTGTAGACTTTGTAACAGCCGGGATGATCACATCGATGAATGCGACGTCTCTCTAGAGCAGTTCGATCTCGTTTTGAGCTTTTGAAGTAGTTGAAGGGATTTAACGACGATGGTGGGTAGTAGACCTAAAACCTATTTCTAAGTGAAGATGGATTAGGAAGACAAAGGACATTACAGATTAGAGTGGACAACGGTCGTTTACGTTCGTATTTCGGATCCAAGTTGAAGCGTGATGAAGTATTTCAACAGTTTTCAGTTCTTTGGAGCACTTGGTTTCGTACATCTCAATGCTTCAAGAGTTCCCATAAAGTTGAGATTTGTTGTACACAAAAAATACCTTGCTTTCAATATGAGGTGGAAGTCGGTGAATGAAATCCACTTCCTCATCGGAACATTCACTGAACGATTTGGAGCAGCAAGAGATCGTCGACACTGGTGGCGATGATACTCGATTGTTACTGGCACTCTGTGGGGAAATAAAAAGACAGATAAATGTGTGCATAGGTACATGTGTAGTATGATATATGTATACGTATACACATATGCATGTACATGTCTTCGCATATGTATATGTATATTTGAGCATACATACATACGTATGTAAATGTGTATATACACATGTATGTATGTATATAGAATATTAAGAAAGTTTGAAGTGTAGGTTTGCTAATATCTTCATGTGCAAGTGTTGGCCTATAGCTTTTGGGAAGACCAATGATGAAGCGAAGTTACAGTAGTTGGAAAATTTACGGTTACTTGCAATGCCATTTAGTAGTTTTAAACTTTTTTAGGGTTTTCTATAATAACCTGTTGCAAACGGGTTTGTTTCAATAGATAAAATTCTCTTACTTGATGCGATTGAGCGTTGGCGTATTGGCATGTTGGCCTCTCTTCTTTGACTCGTGTTGGGATCGAGTTACTGATCAGATAGTTGGGAATCTCAATGAAAATTAGTCGTTAGGATTACCGTGTGGTGGTTACGAAGCGCTTCTCTTACCAGTAGATGTTGTCGTGAGTGTGGTGACATGCTCGTTGAGGCGGCACATCATACGTATAGCTTACTTCATTCATGACAAATGAAGTGCTGGTCTTGAAATAGAAAAGAATTAACATTTTTTCCTCGAAAGATCAGTGCTGAAATTCTTGATCGATTGTTTTCAGAAAAGGCTAATGTTCATGGAATGTAAATGTTCTGCAGACATATATTTATATCTCATTATATAGAGTAAGCAGTATATGAAGTGATTTTCACTTGAAACTGACCGTTTCGGATTGGACCATATGAGTGGTATTGCATACTGCAGCTGTGCAAATACATCACACTGGAAACATTTGCTCAAGAAAGCGTGAAAGGCT
Source organism: Parelaphostrongylus tenuis (assembly GCA_019055375.1). Lineage (NCBI taxonomy): Eukaryota > Metazoa > Nematoda > Chromadorea > Rhabditida > Metastrongylidae > Parelaphostrongylus > Parelaphostrongylus tenuis. The sequence goes on along the minus strand of JAHQIW010000848.1, from coordinate 45,746 downwards.
ACAGAGAATTTTTTTACGAGTCACACGTTTTTGGCGATGTGTGATTGATTATTAGTAATGCTTTCAGCAGGATTCGGAGAGCGAATCGTATCTTGACAAGAGGAAATTCTGATGAAATAAAAAAATATGAGTTATTCGATAAAGAAATAGTGAAGAAAAACAGTGAGCTAAGGTAGCATAGTGACTGGTAATATAGCCACTGAGACTGGCATTGCTGTGTTTAGCTTGGTCTGGACAGTTCCTGACAGGCCAGTCGTCATTTTGTGATGGCCGTATTTGATGCGCACGTGTTGGCATATTTTTTGAAGCGTTGGAGTCATGCTGGTGACAGTGTGTTTGGAGATAGGATCAGCGCTCAAGATGGTCAAAGTCTCACTGACCAAAAATAGGACTGGTTTCAATGGCTGAGTAAGACTTGGTCACGCGGCTTTATATTTTTACCATTTCACGAGAGAGGTTTCTCCGATCTTTTTCTTTTGATTGCCGTTTAGTTTGGTAACAAAGAAACAATGTATAGTAAGTGGAGCATAAAAGTCAGTCGGTTGCTTCTGACATTGAAGAGCTGGGTTTCAGTGGTTTGTGTTGTGGTCATAATTTCCAAGAATGATTCTACAAAGCGACTCTAATTTCCATCGACCATGAAATGGAAGAACTTACATAAAAAGAGTATTTGTTACGGTAGAGACGATGAGCATCAGTGAAGGAACGGCGATTTTTTCCCAGATGTTCATCAAGTATATGGCTGGATTTCAACTCTTCTTGAAAGACGAATTTGAGCTGGATCATGCGCCAGTCAGGGATTAGAAAAATGCGTTCTCATATGTGCAATGAAATATACTTTTGTTTGGTGAAAGAACAATTCCGATGGTTATTTTTATACAATAAGAGCAACAGTATGAAAAACAAGAGCGAGGTTAATGGAGCGTGAAGAGCTGCTGTACGGTCAACTGTCAGAATGGGCGTGGTCTTTCAGATATGGTATATGTGGGAAACAGTATGGTAACAACGATTATGAAGGTTACAGTTGACATGATGATTTAAGAAGTCTGTATTGATATTTTTATCAAGGAAAGTGAGACGACGGTTCAGCGATGCTGGAATGTCTTTCTCTTTGAGCGAAATACTCATAGGTGGTTCAAGTAATAGTTCATTCTTGCAGCAAGAAGAGGAAGTGTCTGTAGGATCCTAACGACATTTAGAGCGGTGGGTTTAGGAATGTTTCAATAACAAAGTCAGGAATCGTTGTTTTGAATCCCGCCTCCGGCTAGACCAAACTGTGTGCCTCTTCGTGCTCGGCAGATGGACAGCGGACTTGGCTGGCGATAAAAACAGTTCTTGGTAGATTGATCGGTCTTCACTTGCCGTTGTGTAGGCCGCATAATCGTCTAACTGCTTTCATGGTACTTTGCAGCGTCAAAGGCATGAAGCATCGTTGACGGGTTTATCAACGCTCAGAGCTTTATCATTAACATCATGGATTGGCAGCGTTAGTAGTCGAGTTGCAGGCTGTCAATAGTGATAGTTGTCCATAAAAATGCTACTGGCGTACATGTGGAATAGGAGTTGCTCTTGTTCAAATTTTTTCTTTTTGCCTTCAGAACCAACAAACAGATGAGAAACTGCAAGAATCGGAGCAAAATTGTTTTGAACTTGCGAAGTTATGGACAAATTCTGTAGTAATTTTCCGATACGATATATCATTCAGTCCTATCAAGGCTTTTTTCTTAGAGTTTTGCTAGGTTAACTATCTTTTTTCCTTTAGAAGCTGGCAGCTGCTCAAAACTAAAAGCCTCCTGTGCCGGTAGTATTCATAAAAGATTGTTGGAACTCCACAACTCGGCAAACGAGGTGTTCCATTGCGTACACTTCGAGTGTCCGGCCGATCCATATGCACCACCACCCAGACATTCGCTCGCCGAACTACCGAAGGAGGTAGTTGCTGGTGAAGAGATGGAGCAGTGATATAAGGTGTGTTTAATTGTGCTTGATGCTGTTACTCCTTCGTTTCATGGCCCGCTTCTATGAGTACATTATAGTTTCAAACTATTGGCAATTAGATGGTTGCGATCTTCTACTTTTGTTACGAGATGACGACAACGGTTACACAATGACGTGACTCGACTGGGGACATAAAGCTTAACCAAAGCGGCGATTTGAATCTTCTTTATTTTTTCTTATTCGTTCTCTGTGAATAGTGATATGAACATAACTCTATAATAAACTATTTAAGTATTTTTGCTATTATAGAGGGGCTTTATATAAACATGTTACGCTTGGAATCTTGTAGATAAGTATGAGAAAATCAATCAGATGGTGCATTTTAGATTCAGATTATCCTTCGAAAATTTTAACAGTTTTCTTGCCTTGTTTGTATCTTCTTATATTTTTCATCTTGGTAGTAGAGTTGTCATATTTCAGTCTCGGTTGAGTGGATGATAAATATGAATTTTTACGACAATAAGTCAAGACATTTTGGATTTTGTTCATAAATAAATCGTGTAGAAAGCAGTTGAGTTTGCGCACTATGAAACTCTAAGCAGAAACTGGTCGATCAGCTTAATTTGCATAGACTTACTCCTGATTTATCGTGGGTGACCAAAAATTCGTATCACTGCCCGAAGTATATTTATAACTGATGCATCTGCATTACGTTTGAAACCGTGCATTGACATTACAAAATGATCTTCTTTTTGGCATTACTATTACATATTTGACTTTCTTGAGTGTGATCCGTTTAGAAGGTGTTTCTCCAAATTATCGCAAGGATTGATGTGTAAACCAGGCTAGCAGGATGGGTGAGATTGCAGTGCTCACAAGTTTGTGAACGTTTCAGAGTTTTTTGTGGCCCTAGTTTTCATGCAGATCTTGAGGACTTCCTTGTTCACCCGATGCGTGGTTGCTATTGCTGGTGTTTTTGACTGCATTCAAGACAACTAATACCAACCTCGTCTCTGCAGAACAAGAGAATCTTTATGATTACATATTAATCAATAACAACGTGATTAATAGAAGTTATCCTTTTGATTTATAGTTCTCCTGGTTGCTATTGAGGATAGTATAAGAGCGAACTAAGAAGTGGAAGCGCTGAATAGAAGTGTGTCTCCATCCTGTGGAAAATGACAGCGTCTCGCTTCATATTTACTTTCAAACAAATCTCTGCTCTATATTTAGCTCAGGTTTTCTTGGTCCCATCTTCACAGAAGGGTCACGCGTGCGTTCTCATGTTCAATAAGAATGTTTCTCGCACTTCCAGCGACGACGTGCTTTTGAGGGCTAAAAGCAACCATGACCAGTGTGTGGTGATCGATTCACTTGGTAAACAATGTTAGCAATCAATTTACAAGTGATTTTTTAGTATCGGCATCAACTGACTATGAAGAAACCTAAGCCATTCCTGTAATGGAATTCTGTGCTTGAATTAAAAACTATGGAGGCCTCCTGAGGGCCAATAATTCCAGTAGTTCACTGACTCACGCTATTTTCATGCACTTTGAGCGGACCCAAAAATATCTGACCAAAAGTAGCCCGAGAAGTGTAGTACCACAGAAGTAGTTGCAAGGGTGGTAGATTGTTGTGCTATTTATGTGTACATGTTAAGTTGTTTTTCTCCTTATAGGTGAGATTTAGCTTTTTAGAAATGATGGAAAGACAGTGCCCACCGAAACGTTGACTTGAAAAGAGAACATGAGCGTTGTTTTTCATAAGGGAATCCTTATCAACGTCGTAAAGATCGGTGTGATATTCATGAAAATTATGGCGCCCGCGTCTCATTTAGCCCAACGCTTGGGTTGCCCAGTAACACAACACCTTATTGGATCCTGCCTTCTTGGTAGTGTCAGTCCATTCTTCTCCGGGATCATCATAATGGTATCGGATTTGCCTGGGTTCTAACAAAAACTCTGATTTGAAGTAATGATAGGCTGCGTCAGGCAGCGACGTTAAGTATTTGAATGCATGACATATCTATTATAGGTGTTGATCAACAACGAACCATTATACGCTTTCACTGTGCTGTGTAGAAGATGAGAGATAATCGATTCTCGTAGCTCTTCTGCAGTAGAATTTCACGAAAACTGCTTAGTAATAGTGCTTGCCACTGATCAATGTTGCTTCCTGGATGACTCAGGTCAACGAGTGAGAGTTGTACACAGAATAATTTTTCTGACTAGAGAGAAGAATGTGGTGTTGAAGAAAACAGTAGATGACAATTCTATGGATGAGCTTCGCATCTACAAACATCATTCTACTTTTTCAAGTATTTCGTCGTTTGATCGCAAATTGCTAAAATAGTCAACGAGGAATTCTGCGGTATAATGGCTAGTACTTAATTGGCCAATCGCACAGAAACTTTTTACACGGTGATGCGACCCGAAGTGTAAATTTCTGGTGTGAAAATAATGGCTGCTTTAGACTTTAAATCAACATACCTTAGCTGATAATAATCTTTAGCAAGAAAAGTAGAAACTAGTAAGATTGAATAATCTGACTCAAACAGTGAAGCCTTTCATATTTCACAAAAGAAAAATTTTGACTTCTAAAGTCGCCTCAACACAGTCATTTCATTTTCGCTCTTCAAGGCCCTTGTTTAAAAACGAAAGCTCTTGGGCAACTCGTGAAAGCATTCTATAAAAGGTGATGGTGATCATTATTGTCGCGACAGTCTTGATTTCGTATTCTTTGATTTTTTTGAGAATTTTATCCTATACATGATTATGAGAGAAAAGTGTTCTATATAACTTTTATAGGCACTTCACACAATGTCTGTCGCTTCAGCTTCTCCACTATTATATTAATGGAGAAATTGTTGCCCACTGAAATTCTGCAGAGAAACGAGCTTTTGTTATCACTGTTTATTTTAGAAGTACATAATTCTCATTAGAGAGATTTTCAGTAACAAATGTTCTACTATTTTTGCAAAACTTTTGTTCTTTGAGGTATATTTTGCTTCACTAATTGTCTATCCGAAGTCTATTCAACGTACTTCGGCGTTTATTATACAGATGTGATTGGACACAAAATTCGATTTCCACGGATTTGTCTCCATTCAGAGCCGGTAAACTTTGCCTTAACCTCTCCTCACTATCAATTATCACAATTATCCCACTTCAGACTTACGCTGTGTGATGACTCCACTAAATCGTGCCGCTCTGAAATGGCCTACCTCTTGACGATGATGTTCGCAATCTTTGGAAATCCGATACTCTGCCAATAGCCTGCCCATCTATGATCAATCTTGTACTGCTTCACTTTGGCGCGTATCTTAGCGGTGACTTTGTGTAACGTGATCTGAGTACACCAAATCTAATTACAGTAATCCGGAAAACTGTCTCACAAGGGTACTGTAAATAGTCGGCTCGCCGAAAGGATGACCTTAGGACGTACCTCGTCTAGGTCTCAACTAATCGTTACCGGTTGGATTTATGATAACAATGTCTATTAAATACAGTCGGCAAGTCTTACCGTATTCATTTATTACTCCGCTATCTACTCAACAATCGAACAATGAAGGTTTTGTACGTGAACTGAGGGATACAAGATTATTCAAGTACTGTATTTGATTTCCATTTATAATCGAGAACACTGTCTGCATAGGACACCACAGTTTTGTTTCATATTAGTGTTCGTATATCCGACTGATTCTGCTGAACATCATTGTAGTCGCGTGTAGTCCATTAGCTAGAGATGCCCCGCACTACACACGTGGTCGTTGGTTCGGTCATGCTCTCAAGGCTCAGCAATCATTCCATCTATTGGGAGTCGAAAAATCGCCACTATGGGCGTCAGTAATGTAACGGATAGAGCACGCGCTCACGGAAAGAGTGGGGTGCGGGTTTTAGTCCCACCACGAAAGTTTTGCACATCACTCTACATTACTTGGTATATATGAATTCTTACGACCGCTAAAGCGGTCAAATGACGCAATTCCATTTAATCTGTAATTGCCACAATATTTTATTTGGAAAGCTGGCAACATTGACTTGATACAATAGGTGTCGGCGAGCTAGTGTACAGGTCAAACATGCATTGATTCAACTCTAATGATGCTTAATAGAATTAAATCCACGAAAATTCTCTAGGGATTGATTAGCGCAGACCAACTTGCTTTCAAACTCGAGGTTTGGATTTGAATTCGTGTAAACAGACGTTTCAGAATAAAAGATAACAATTCTCAGTCAACTTTATTTTCACTCCCTACGAATAACCGCGTAACCGTGGCTGATGGATGTCAAATTGGGGCTTACTCTCCCAAGGTAAGAACAGTTCGATACCTCTTTCGTAGGCTCGGCTTGTAGTCAACTTATGCCAAGTCTGTTGGACTCCTTGTGGTTGCCTTTTTTCTCCAAGAATAATTTGCAAACAGGATTCCCGTATGAGTCTGAGGCCATGGATATCGCTTCTACAATTTTGACGCAAGATGAGTTTATGGAGTTTATTGATGCACCATAGTGTTCCATTCGTATGGCTCACTATGGCGAGTAAATCTGTATAATTACATGAGACATTGCTGCCTGTGACTGTAGTATCTGCGTGTTTTATTCCTACTCATCAGCTTCTAATTCAAGCTTGCGTCATCAAACCATTTCCTCTGCTACGCACCAGCAAAGCTCTTAATAGATCCATTCGCCGTGGAGAAATGAATAGCACCACGCCTCTGGCATAAGCTTACTTAGCTTCATAACATTGTTAGTTCTCGTAATGATATAGGCACTTGTGGATCCTCATTCTTCACATTACTAGCCTGGTACAGAAATACACCTCCCGTCATGATCTGGTCGCAGCCTTGTCTTGGAGGATAGCAGCACTGACTTGATATAGCAAGAGGCCCACCACGAGTCATTGTAAAGGACAGATATGTATTAATCACCTCGAACAAAGTTGAAAATTCAAGACGAATGCATGAGCATCCCTCAGGAATTGATCAACGCCGAAAGCTTCATCCCTTATCCTTTTATCATGATCTTATGCGTTGTCATATTTCGAATCAACCAAGATTAATAGGAAACAAAAAGTACAATAATGTTGAAAACAGAGTAATAGTACCAAATAATGTTGAGTAAAATCCGAACATTAAACCTAGGACGGAATTCGAATCGCTGTTTTAGCTCAGAACAGGCGCGCTTGGTACCACTACTCTACCTGAGGTGGCCATTCTACCACTAGCTTATCTTTCTTCGTAAGAATACATATCAATCAAAGGAGAATACACATCACCCAGACTAAGGATACACATCAAACAAATTTTTAAACCTCTCTTCAACTGAAGTGGTGAAGGTGGCTCTCTTAGTGGTGGGTGACACTAGTATGTTGAAAGTCCCAGCATGATTTTATAGCGATTAGGCTCGTTAGGTTTTAGTTTAGAATCAGAGAATGCTGAAATCCGGTTGATAGACTAAGTCGTAGATTCAAACACAACGTTTGCCTTACATCGTCTGATATTTAACTTCAATATGTTACTTTCATTTGACGCATAAAGAGGTAATGGCGAACCGCAGTTTCAACTTGCCCTTCAGAAGAAGAACTGCATTGGATTTATTTTAAATTGCCATTGATTTATGAGAAGTTAAAGTGTGATGAAAGACAGAAGATATCGTTGTACTAAAAATCCTCAGTACTTGGTCAGCTCATTTTCATTGTATATGAAGCTTTTGGTGCTGCCAGTACCTAAGGGTTCCGTGATAGATACGCTTCCACCAAGCATATGAATGGTATATCTGGCCTTTATATTTACTACCGATGTACTAGGTCAGCAACTCGCTGTTTTTTTTTTATAAGCACGCACAAGATTGTTATTACAGTGTTTATTCACGAAATCTAACACTTCAGATTTTGGCTTCATTAGATCGTGAAAATTTCGAGTTGACTACAGTTATGGCTGAGTCTTATAGAGTCATTTGTGATCCCAAAACTCAGGTTTTCAGAACACAGTTTCTCAAGATTTCTTTACATCAGTGTTATTTCTTGAACCAAAAAATTCAGTATGGTAGAAAATTTTGCGACGAAGCTGTAAAAGATAAAGAAGTTTTTTATTTGAATTATTCGTATAACACAATGGTGGCCAGCTCAAGTGGTTCAGTGTGGAATGTATTTAGTTGTTCAAATCAGTGGAGGTTGGTTGCTGGTAGTTAAGATAAGATATATCAATAAAGAACGGTTGCAAAGCAGTGGCCTTGGTGGTGTAGTATTAGGTTGGGAAGGAAATTCCGTTTGGATGGGAATGCCGTTTTCTTGCATGAGTCATGTGTGATTTCCATATCATTTGAAAGGTCTACTTCTTGCGCATCTATGGATATATATAATTTGTCTATATCTGCTGCAAGATGGAATTGTCCAGGGATTGAAAACGTTTGTTGATGCTTCACGAGTACAAATTTGGTCCGAGTGCTGCTGATGCTGCTCGCCGAATCAGCAAAGCTCGGCGCGACCGTTGGAGAGTCAACAGTCCGCGAGCGATTTCATGAGTTCAAGACCGGAAATGAATAGTTGACCGACAGACCGGGATCCGGACGACCAACCGAACTCGATGATGAAGACCTGATTCCGGTTTGCAAAATGAGCCGTCATCAAGAAGTCGTAGGCGTTTCTCTCACAACTGTGCTAACCCCTTTCCATCAGCTTGACTTTGCCCACAATAAGCCAAGACAGGATCCACACGAACTTGTCGAAGCACGAGCAAGCAAGCGAGTCGAATGTTGCTGTCAACTGTTGCAAAATCCGTTGAACGATCGATTTCGGAAGCGTGCTGCACTGTCAGACGAGAAGTGAGTCCTCCTGGTCAATCACGATCGAAGCGGACCGATGGCAAAAAGTGGTGGATAATGATAGCCTGTATTTTGAAGATTAATTGTTGTTGTTCGTTGTCTGAATATATCAGAGATTTTGGATGTTTTATCAAACGATGGAAACATTCTTTCCAACCCAGTAGTACCACGCGCCGCGTTATGGGTGAGATGAGGGTTCAGCTCCCTCCTGAAATCGAATTTTCGCTTACCATTCAATTCTTTCAGGTTTATGATTGGAGCATCATGACATTGTGAAAAAACACCAAAAACAAATTTCAAGAATTTTGTATGGTGTTTTCGCAAATAAACACCCAGTAATTTGTCATATAGCCTCGTTATACCTTTTCGATGTCAATAGAATCTATCCAGCAGTACTCCGAAAGAATTCTTCATTAGTCTCCTATTAATTCGATCGAAAATCCTAATGATTGATAATGACCAAGTAAAAGGAAAGTCGGCGTTCAAAACATTGTGTACTAAGTTTTATCAGGACAACATATGAGAGCTCTGGGCTTAGTAGATCGCAAACCAACTTGACTTTTTCAAGATCTGGTTAATACGGAACCATCAAAACATTAGTCAGTGTTGTATAAGAATCCGGCTATTGACAACTTTTCTTTCTGCTCACGAATTAAACTTTTTTTTTGATTAAACTACGCTGTCAACACATCAAGTATTTACGTAGCGATCTTCAACCGGAATTTCATGGCTGCAAAAACTCTTCACATGAGGTAGCCGATTTTGACCTTGACAAGAAATGTTATGACGTCCAGTAGACGCTCGAACGTTGAAAGGAGATTACGCGCTATCACTTCGAGAGTAATTTTGCAATCCCTTTCAAATGAGGAAATTTTCATAATCCACACTTTTGGGGGTCAGAGCAGTTTGCTATTTGTGGATTGTCATTTTTCCAAAGTGCAGTTACCATTTCATATACTTTTTAAATTAAATACTTCGTAACTCTCAAACATTTAAAGCATTCAAAGGATGCCTGTAGGTTTATTAAGATATACTTTTGACCTCGATTGTCATCTTTTCTGTCATCCGATTTTGCGTATTCCATATCGTAATTCTGGGTTTTCGCAATCAGTCTACTCGGCGCGATTCATCTATTGGAGATGTCAATTCGCTGCTTGGAGAGCAACTCAACCGAGGACTGTGAAGTTGAATGTCGACGTTATCAATATGAAGCAATTACTGGGAGCTTTAATATAACCCTATTTGGATGATTGAAGGGTGAGTCTCCATCAGTAGTGCTATTATAGAATATTTTCCATTTGATTCTTTTGCTCAATCGCCTTCGATTTTGTTGGCCTGCTTAAAACATGATGAAATGTGCAAAGTCCATTCCGCAATTCTAAAATCTTTCCCAATTGCACTACCATTACGGATCATTGACGTTAGCCACGATTATAGAAACCCACCGCTTGGGTTGTTGCCGAAGCGCTTGCATACCCTTGGAGTTTACGTTGTTGTTTCCATCGTCAACCTGTCATTTATCATTTCTACTTTGTAATCGACCCGTTTATGCTTCGCTGTCGATGTATGTTCTAGAGGATTTTTGAGTAGGGATGGGTTCCAAAGATCTGAGTTTCAAATTTTCTCTACACTTTGTGATGTTATTTGACTGGAGAATGCATTGTGCCAACCTTCTCAAAATATTGCCTGAAATCTTTTACGTAGTTCAAGTATCAGCCCACGTCTCAGGTATAATAGAGCACTAGGGTAGTGTACAGTCGAAAAGATGAGCTTCAAGTTTTGGCATCAGTAAGTAGGTCGATGACTTTTAAGAGGCCGAAATGAGGTCCCTGCTGATCTTCCTTAACTATCTAACTCCACTTTTTTGTTGTCTCTGTTCTAATTGAACGTTCAAGGTTTTATTTTTCAGGGATGACTTTCGTGATCAAGGAACCATCAGGAGTGAGCAGTTCACCTTCGCACCATGAGTTCTAAACAAATTTGGTTCATTTTGAGTTTATGCGCTATTCAGTCATTCTTTCAGTTCAATTGAGCTCGCTGAGCATTGTCTCTGCATGTTTTGTACTTCGTGATAAAATGGCGATGGCTTCACCAAGACGAAAGTTCGGTGAGAATTTGCCAGCAATGCATCTGTTTCAGTCGAACGACTGCATCGTCCACACCACTGGGGCTGTAAGTAGCCTTGGTGTGATAGTATTGTCTTTTTTGAATTCCTTTTCTTTTGGGAGGTAAGAGGTCGAGTAGGAGTAGATGTTTTCTTGATGAGAGGACATGAGGTTGTTACACCAAATGTTCACAATCGCTAATGATTCCGGTTTTGCCTTCTTCAAAGCCCGGAACCGTCAAATTAATAAACAATCTATTCAGCCAGAAACTTCCATAACCTCGGCCAATGAAACTGAGTGAATGAATCATCATTGAAAAAACCGTTGAATCTACTGTGTCGTTGTTAATAGCATCTACTTGTAACAAATTGTTAGACAGCAACCTCGGCCACGGGTAATGGAAAGTGAGCTTCGTGATTTTTGAGTTTGTAATTCTGTTGACTCAAAGGATTTTAGTACCACTTTGCACACTCAAGAGAGGAATGGCTCGGTGGACCTGAAGCTCTCAATCGAACGAAAACGGCCCATCTCACTCAGCCACTACAGGCAGCTCTTAATAGTGCACGACGTTTATGGCAAACTACCTCCAAATTGGTGTGGGAGGGATCCTGAACATGGGTTAAATGCCAACTTGTGCTCACGGAATCAATGCTGTTGGCTCGTATTGCTCCTACAGAGTGAATAACATGGCTCAGAAAAAGACAAAATAAAGATTTTGGTAGCTGTAATTACTATTATATGAGCTTCCGGAGTGGGTAATCGCAAGCGTGAAGCTCAACTGACGCCCCGAGTTTTGCTCATATCTTAACATCTTCGTGATCGCACTGCACCTTGCCATGTAAAAAAGAAAACAGGTGGCGATTAGGTGTTAAAACATTGTGATATCTGAAAACATTCTCTTCCTTTTCACAAAGTTTCACTAATATTCGCCTTCTTCAGAGCTGGATTGATTGGAGTCGATGATCCACAGGTGGTCACCCTTGAGGTGCGGATGTCCTTTTGGCACTGAGTTGAATCCAATTATGTTGAGCACCTCTTGAATAAAGAACTTCACTCGTTAATGTCCTTTCATAAAAGACGGATCTGGGATTCGCTGCCCTTATTTAAAATGGTCGTTTTTTAGGCTGCATTGCATCTGACATCTGATGAAAAATATCGACAACACTTAATCAAAGAGTTTTTCTTTTTTACCAAGCTCATGTATGCTCAGCAACATAGAGAAGTGTCAATTATTGTTTCTAAGGCCTATGAATGTCGCTTTTCTAAAAATTTCATCACAAGTGTTCATATTGACTGCGCTGAAACGCTGTAACAGGGCTATCCTTTCAAGTACAGTCAATTCTGACAGCACTGAATGATATTCAAAAAAGAAGATGGATTCCTTTTTCATGATCAAATCCACACTTAAATCTGAGGCCTTTCGTGGATGGCTCTCGAAAGACAGAGCATCAAGGAAGGATTACATACAGTGGTCGTAAACCTGTCACCAAAATAATTATATTTAGTGTCATTCTTTGCTTCATTTTTGCTCCAGTGCATTAAGACAAATTATGCAAAGTAATATTTAAGATTTCAGTACAATTCATGTGCACTCGTAGTTAGTCAATATAATTAATCCCTTATTCGGACCCTAAGAGTTCTGACCTTTTCGTTGGTTGTAATCATAAAATGTCATGCAAGAAATCATGTAGGGTGTGTGGAATGTCATACCGTCGCCTATTTCCAATGTCATTGAGACAAATTATGCAAAGTTACGCTATCCATGAATAGTTCTAGAGCCGGTTGGCACTGATTGATGTCTTTTTTGGACTTTAGTGCACTTCAACTATTGTCATCGGCGTTCTAAACCTGACTTCTTCAAAATGAAAACGAAAACTTTCTGTAAGTAACGTGAGTTAAACACTATTATGGAAAAAACGGGAATAAATGACGATAACTTTTGATCTTTGTTTTTGCTTCATGCACAGCCTTTATTAACGTTGATTTGTACTCAGTGCACTTTACAATCTTAGGAAATTGAGCAGTCTATAGGTAATTTGTTTAATGTTTATTAATTGTAATATGATTCACCTATAATTCATGCATCGTCTCTAGTCGCATTAATCATCGAGTAGTTGAGTAACTGGATTATACACCAGTGATCCTCATTCGTGCCCGTCGTGTCTAGAAGCTGTTCAGTGGCTGCTACCTCATATTAGGCAGTGAAAACGAAAGAGTTAAGCTATAGTGCAAAATAATGTTTTGAGCCTTTTCGAGGTTGACATGTTAGTGGTATGGAACTCTGTGGTTTAGCTCTAAGCCATCGACTGAAAAAATGGTGAAAGCATGACTTCCCATGCTTAAGACGGAACACGCATCCCATTCCCTACTATCTGTAGGGGTGACTAGTGGGACGTGTGGCTCTGGTGAGACGGGCGGTCTGCCGATACGTACATAAGCTGGCATATCCATCTCGAAAAGGTTTAGAACATAATCTTAGACTAAAGCTTACAGCGAGGTTCAAAATACGGTTGAATGAAAGATAAAGAATCACACTACTTGACGTAAATCCGTTTCGTATCATTCTTGGCGAGAAAATGGTAACCATAACTAACTATTTGAGTTCGACCATGCCTTGTTCTTAGCTAACTCCAAGGGCAAGTGCGTGACCACATTTTCTAGCTTTGATGATGTTGATGGATGATTAGTGGTCATTACATCTTAATTCCATGCCTAGAACTGCTCGTAATCAACATGAAACTAGAAGCTTTGAGAGTGATGTATGGTAATCAAAGATTCAACTGATACTTGTGTTCAATAAATGTACTGAATGCACAGATGAGCACTAACGTCAACGAATGTAGATCAACTATGATGAAGAGCGATGGTAAGAGTTCATAGTTATTCTATGGGAAGTGGTAGCTGGGCATTTAAATCTAATCTAACTAAAAGCAATAATTCATATCGAAGAAAGAGTGATCGCAAGGCGATCACCTTGATGGTGTGACAATACGGGCCCTCGAGAAAGGGGAAACGCCGGTTCAACTCCCACTGAGGTCAGATTTTGTATATCGCTTTTTTAGCCAAAATTAGTATTGAAACATCAACGAAGAAAGGGATTACGTGCCATACGGAGCATTAGTTTAGCAGTGAGAGTGACTTTGACTTTTTCTTTACTGTGGCCTTTTTGAAGTTTCACTTGCATATAATTTTCGTTAATATTTTCCAGTTGACGAAAAGCCAACGCCTGATTTCCGGATATCTGTGAGCAAAAGAATTAATTCTTTCAATTGTTTTGGCTTTCGTTTTTTCTCCTCCATTTTTTGCAGTGTCGTCATGGACTACCACCAACACCACATTTTTTTCATCCCGAATATTTATGTTGATGCCATCAAATGCTGAATGTGATGTTCACATTCGTGGAACTGGTTATAGGTGTTTCTCCATGTTGTTGTTGCAAGCTAATCATGTCTACTAGTATATAACATTTTGTTTTCAGCAGTTTCATGTTCGATGAACAAAATTCTTCTATGGGTGTGTCAGGCACGATCTCTACTACAGCTTGTTGAGCTTCTCATTATTTCCTTATTCTCTGGCTTTTAATAATCAGAACGGCTGGTGTCGCTGTGATAGTAACAGCCATCTTAAGATGCCTCCTTTCTTGGGCACGTGTATTTACTTATATAATGATCACTATCTAATGAATTCAAGGACTTAGTCTTGCTCAAAATATAATAGATGTCAATTTTCTACGTAAAGCAAAATAATCGCAAGTCGATAGCAAAAGAATACAACAATTCTTGCCAAATTCTATTCTTCTGGATAATGTGTTGTTTCGTCGTTTGCTTCCATCCGAGTAGTTCGATTAGTTACGGAGTTAGACTTCCACTGCTTGCGCAATTTTTTTTTCACTGACAGGGTAAACTCCTTGTTACTCACCTTTACAAATTCACTTCCAAGAAAAAATGAAGCGCTTTGCAGAAACATTTTAAGTTACGAATATTTTCGCAACACCATCTATATAATAGAATGAAAATTCACGGAAGTGTACGAGATGGTGATCAAGAATAAATTGAACAGCCTTTTTTTCTCCTGCTTTGAAAATGCGAAGAAAGTGATGTGAGGAATGGATAAATGACCTTAGATGTCTCATCAATTTCATGAAGCTCTAATAGTAAATTAAAAATGCCACAGCATTCTTACAATATGGGGCCGTTCATCGTTTTATCCGCCGCAAAAAAGTGGCTGTGTCTTCTTCAGCAAGATTTTCTCGGATTCTCTGTAGAAAGTTTATTCATCCAACAATCATCACATCAATGGAAAGAGAAACAGATAGATTCTCAAGTTGTGAAGATTGGTCAACTGAGTAATTTATGCAGAAATTCCCAGTGCAAGGAAAACCCATGCCGCTTGAACCCGATAGGCTTAAGGAGAACCACTTAATTTGTTATGCTGTTCAGCTATTCACTTCTAGGAAATGTCAAATAAAGTTTCCCAAATCAAGAGTGTTTTTGATTACTCTATGAGTGGAAACCGATTTGAGTTAAAAATTTACTACCTTGTAAACAATACGAGAAGATTACGGTCATCCGAGCGCATTATACTTACAGGCCGAACCATTGAAACAGCAAACTGTTCCGATGTCAATAAGATTTCCTTATTAGTTCACTAACCTTGTTTACACGACGAATATCATTCCTACAGAACACTTGTGTATATGACTGTGTTCGCCAGAATCAAATCAACGCTGAGGCGATGATGAAACATTCTACTGAAAACTCGTATAAAAGTCAGGTATAAAGATTCACTTATCAGGAACTTTTAAACGTCATCGTTGTGGACTTTCGAAGTTATTGTAATGTTATCTCTTTTCGTATTTTTGCCAGAGGCGTGACCTCTCTCGATAGGCTTTCAGGGGGTATATGATACCAACCGATTAAGCAGCAACAAACATCGTTATTCTATCCTAAAATGACTAACCGAATACATAAGAAGTCCATTTCTTTGTTGACATAGTTAGAAGGGTGAAATTATCTTCTATTTCCATTAAAATGAGGCTCCTCTTTTGTACCTGAGAGCATTTCTTTTTCAAAGCTCTGAGACTGTTGTTCTCAGTTCTCACTACTGATAATTCCTCAGTTTACGAGATTAGTGGGTGATTCCTTATGTGATGACACCTAACCAGCTCATGCGTTTATAATTCTTAATGCTGGTTAGCAATGGGTTGCGACTGTAAACAAATATTGTTGAAATATTTCACAATTTGAACTTTCGTGGAGCAACATGGTCAGTCTTGGCATCGATCGGATACTTTGGTGTTTTTCTTGTTCGATCCATGATAGTTGATAATAGTGTTTATTTAGCATACTACGAATACAGTGCAATAAAGTAGTATGACTGACATCGTAGTAATTTTTTTTTTGGAACTGCATTTTCAATTCATCGTTATTTTCATAATCCATCATTTGATGCAGCTATGAGGCGTGCATGCCTATAGGATAGTAAGAAGCGCAGTAAAGACATGTAGAATTGGTGTGATATTGGTAGCACGCTTTCCTGGAGATGGCAAGATGCGAGTTCGATATCATCTAAGGCTCAAAGTTTTGCATTTCACTGAAGATCATGGGAGCTTGCTGTCTCAGTGAAGCCCATATTAATCGATGCCATATACCACAATTTCATGCAGCTTTCTGGCTCAGAAAGCATGGACACTTAACGAAGATCTCTTTGTGAATTAGTTTGCTGCAGTGCCATTCTATTTTACACAATTTCTTCCAAACAACTCATTCACGTACGATTTTGTCCACAGATTCATGATAATTCTATTGAGTAAAGTTCGTGATCCTTACCCCCTCTGTCGCGTGGTGTGCGCAAGTAATTCACTGAGCCCTGCTATCAGGGAAAGCGGATTCTTTCGTGCTGAGATTATCGTGTAGGTTTGAATCACAGCTGTTCTTGTGACTAAGGTTTTGGGTGGCT
Source organism: Parelaphostrongylus tenuis (assembly GCA_019055375.1). Lineage (NCBI taxonomy): Eukaryota > Metazoa > Nematoda > Chromadorea > Rhabditida > Metastrongylidae > Parelaphostrongylus > Parelaphostrongylus tenuis. The sequence continues at coordinate 28,924 of JAHQIW010000848.1, read as the reverse complement.
TTAAATCTTCAGCTAATAGTCGTTTAGTGCAAGTTTTTTATTAAGTTACAGATCATAGTTCTTACAGATACAATTGAAAACGAATGAAACCAGCTCGATATGGCAGAGCTTTCAACTTTTCAGTGTAATTCATCTTATTTCAGCAATTGCGTAATCTTTCTTATCTCACGTCACTATCCCTTTAGAAACTTCTCACTTATTTCATAGCTCGGTCTTTTCAAGGCAAAGATTCTCCTTGAGCGCCTAAGAGCTTTCTCATTATTCAATTAACCTGTGTAAAAAGGACTGATTTATAATCAGTATAAACTTCTGGGGCTTAACTATGTTTTGTCCAGAATCCCGACTAGCCCCACGTTTGCTGTTCTCACGTCAAAGCCACTTCCAAATCGTGTTTTATTGTGAATCAGGAACAAGTTCCCTCTTTTGTGACACCACTAAAGAACTGTCACTCATACATTCATTTGACACACTGCGAACTCTCGGAAAATAATTGCCTTGTTTTTAATTCGAAAAAAATTCAGCCATTAACGTCCGCATCTACATTGGTACCAAATATCACTGTACCAATTATTGAATTGGGCATTAGACTGATGACCAGCCAAAAGAAAACATTCGCAGAAGGCTTGTCTTTAGGCAGTAGTTTATCTCTAGCAATGTAAGAATGGCTCCAAACCAGTAAAATGGGAACCTCGTCTGATTCTCTATGTTGATAGTATCAAGCTATTTTATTCATAACAAAGATCTGAGGAAATACAAGAGAAAATATGCATACTGCCAGCTAACTTTTGAAGTCTCGTTGAGGAGATTATTAAGCCTACCTGGCGTCATTCAATCTTTCTAGGCTAAATCATAAATTGATCGTGATCAGGCGTCACAGAGTTGATTAAATGTATCAATATGCACAACGATCTGCAATCGCATGATGCTCTATAAGGGAAGAGCTCAATCGAATATCTACCATCAACTTTGCAAAGCAAAACAGGTTGGAGGTTGTGGTTGAACCAGTGCATGGAATCAAACCAAGTACTTTGTCCGCAAAATGAGGATATTCTCAATGAAATTTGGGTATGCAAATTTGGTGTTTATTTAAATTGATAAAGTCTATCATGAGCCGAGATATGTACGCATGTTGGAAGGGGCTATGAGTTCGCTTTTTAGTTAACGTAGGGTCAAGGTAACCATATTTAGATGGATGTAGACTCATTTCCGTGATGAAGTATTGGCATCTACACTTGATATATACATGATCATTATCGCGAGCACAAACAAGATAGTGATATTGGGAGTATTCTTTACCATCGCAATTAGAGAAGATCGTGAGCTCTAACCTACACGGCGACTAAAAATCGGACGTGGTGGATGTAATCATATAATATGTTTTGAGCCTTGTGTAAGCCTTATAAGGGCACTTATACGATACTATATAGGCTTGTTTCGCCCTTTCAGGCTCATCAGTGGCACAGTACCCTTCGGTTCAGCCGATGCCTTGGGGATACACCTCTACTTGTACGAATTGACGCGGAATGACAAATCATCGCAGGTCACAAATCATCCAGCGAGGTCTATAAAAGCAATTGAATGAAGAGGTATGGAGTTGTAAGTTGAAATGCTGAAGATCGCGCAGGCCGAATATATGATATGTCTCGACAGCAGCCATTATTTAGTGGATTCTTAGGTATGTCAAATGTTTAGTAGAGGACTACTGACCACGGCTCACATTTTTCTTCACAGCTTCTTTACAATGATGTTGTAATACTCAGGGAACCACTAAAGCGTACATAATCTATCGGCTTACTATTCCACGCGGAAAGAAAAAAGGAGGCGTAAGTGGCGTGGTACTACTCTCGTCATTCTCAATCAGTGGGAAGCGAGTGAATTATTTGGAAAATGATACTTAATTTTTGCGATTTTGTGGAGTCGCTTGATTAGAGAAGTCTTATGATTGACTGCGGCCCCTAAATTCAGAACTGATTCCTGGGCTCACTCTAACAAATTCTCTGTGTTCCTGCTGATTCCCAGTTTATCTCGAGTCTCGCTTATGGAAAAAAGCAATGACTTGTAAGCCATCGATGGACCACCACAAGTCGTTTTCAAAGCCAGATAAGCACTCATTCAAATCCACACTCCTACGAATGGAGCCGGATGTATGACGTATCCGTAAGAGATTACCGACGAAGGCCTCAATAATTTTCTATCATACATACTGTCCTATCCATCCACACCTACTTGGACGTGTTTGTGCTCCCTCATTGAGTGAACTCAAAGTTGCACTGTCCAATAACCTACTTGTTATAAGTTCATCACCAATCATTTTGAGGAATTCACTAAAATCATCTTAAGTTAATGGGACTTTTACTGCACATTGCTTTTTACGCCATCTTATTAGAGCTAATTTTGATTTCTTGTATTAGAATGCGGAATGTATTATTATTACAATATTATATTATAATATATTATAATATTATTATTATTAGAATGTACAGTGCTCAAAATAGGCCCACAAAAGACCTTCGCAGTGAAGGTATAAAGCATGAATTGATACGAACGCAATTTTAAAAAATTTATTACTTTTTTGAAGATACACTGGAGACATTCCACACAATGCTCAAAGTATAGTATTTTCAAAAGGTTCTCTCCAATAATGCAGTTTCATTGTGACTAGTTAAGGAAACTGTCATCTTTCAAGCTATGCTTATACCTTCAACTTCAACGCTCCACTCCATTGATTGTTGATGTTTTCACCTAACAACAATGGTGTTCGCCAAGCACGATGCTAGGACTGGTATGAGAAGTGCAAAACAAAGCAGAAATGATAATGACGTTGGTAAATAAAGAAGTCGTTTTGCTATTTCAGAGTGTTATTTTATTACTGAGAACAGTGCGGCCACCCGGTTAGAAGTGCTGTGCAACACATAAATGGTCGATGGCTGGATCCTGCGCTTAAAGCTCACCAAGTCTTTCATCCCTCCAGGGTCAGCGATTTCGTGCCAGACTTGTCTGGTCGGATAGGTGCACTGATTTGTTACATCGGAGGCTACCAAGAGTCATGTAAAGGTCTGATATGCATTCAATCATTTCAAATGGACCGAAAATTGAAAGCGAATGCATGGCTTATCAGTGGAAAATTAATCAGCATCGAGAGATTTCAACTTACGTTTTACCACAAGTGTGTGTTTTTTCTGACCATGTTCAACCATACAAACCACACAGGGATATGACTCAAGTGAGCTGTTCTGAAGGGTCACGGATTCGTTAAGTGCCATAAATGGCGGAGTCTAGAACAGATTATGCTAAAAGTCAAGTGATATCTATGTTTAATAATCTATGTTCAATAATCTGAAGGATTCATGCTGGCAAGATGAGAGCAAGAAAATTTATTGAAAAAAACGACTGATTCGATATGACCTTTATCGCCTTCAGAGTGACAACATGGAGAAATTGACACATCACACTGAAAGCGACTGATTTCTTCTCAGATGTGTAGATGAAACGAGGTCGAGATGTCCTTTAAGGCAGTTGGAAGATCATGAGAATTTCACAATGACTAAGTTCTACCAATGCATCTGCAGAGTCTCTGTTTATGGTCGATTTATGTATACTATCTATAGTTTGAGCTCTTTTACAAAGAACTAATCGGCAACGTCATTTCTCCTCCCACATAGTATCGACTGATGCAACTTACATCAAGGGAGCTTCATTGAAGCTATTGTATTCGGCGTTGATCAATCTCTGAGTGTCGTACCATGCATTCGACTCCATAAGACTTCATTAGAGGTAAATGGATGCTTATTTGGCCTATAAAATAAGTTAAGTAACATACCAATGTAGATCAGCGCTTTTGTCTTCCTAAACCGAACTGGTATCATTCCTCGACCGTGGAAGGATGGAAATCTGGACCCGAGACACGAGACTGAATCAACAACTATATGCGTGTTGCAAGGAGCTCCGAATTACCGCGCCATGCTTTCAAAGCTTGCAAATGAAGTTTTCAAAGCTGTAATCTTCTGCTTCCATAATCACTTATGTTATAAGCTCTGTTGCAAACTGAATTGCCACCATTCCCTCACACTTCCATACAAAATTGAACGATGGAGGCATTATCCATTGACACATAATTAATATTTTCCTCACAAACTACACAGTGGAATCCAATCGCTTAGAGTAAAGTCGTCTATATAATGATACTTGTTCGTGCACAAAGGCATGCGGCGATGAAGCTCCATGGCTTTACCATTTATTGATAGTCTCATTCATCATCATACCCACTATTTCTTTAAATTATTATGTCTCTGCGTTTACTCATTATATTCTTAGGTAGCTGACCAGGAAAAAGCATTATCGAGAGAAGATCAGGGCGAGATTTTTATGGTGTAGTGCGTAACACGTTTGTCCTCGAGAACGGTACTGAGATGTTTCGCATCCTCTTCAGGTTGCGAGTCTCAATTCGATCTCGACATTCCTGCGGTATAATTTCACATTGGACCTGCCATAAGGAAAACCTTTAGGTCATAGCTCTCCTGTTCAGTTTAAAAAGGTGTAAATGGCTTGAAAATGCTTAAAGAGTTCAAGAGTGGCCTCAAGGAACCATAGATACAGTACGTACACTATAGTGTACGTGCAGTTCGTAATGTGTTAAATATCTACACTTAAAGCTTAAACAACGCAGGCAGCAAGTTTCTCAATGGTTTTTATTATTTTTTATTCATCAAAAATCTTAACTACATAAATTTTTTCGTCTTGTGGGTGATATCATTTTTTTTCTGCACTTTTCTTTTAGTCTCACCTTCCTCTTCTGCTGAATTTGCTTCTGCTGAAAGACGTTGATGACTTGTGTAATAATTTGCTAATCCGCTCTGAGCAGCTTTTTTTTTCTTTTGCAGTGACAGTGCGATTCAAATGGTATCATTTTCTTCGGCGAATGCTTTTCTGACCTTGCTTTACTGCGTTTTCACTTAGGCTCTAAAATACGATTAAGAAAAACTTCCACCCAACCCATGTCGACAGGTTTATCGGTCCGCCCACCATTTTCGCCTTTTCGAAAAGTTCACTGCCTCTCACTTCCTGTAAGCGTGGTCATGTCTTCATGTATCCAGCCGAGTATTTGGGCAGTAATCTAATATAATGAGCAATTTTCTTTTCTTTTCTGATTTTCCTTCAACATGACTAAACACACTGAGTCCAATACACTGCTTCAGAAGGTTTAAAATGTGTTCCTCTGAATATTTAAAGAAGCAGCTTGAAGACAGTCGTTGAAGTTGACGACTCTTTCTATTCAATCTCAATTACCATATGCTAATATCACTCGATAGATGACATTCATTACTAACATGAAAAAGTGCAAGGGTTGTTTTCAGGGTTACGAAATCTAAAAGAGGTAATCGAAGAAGCTCGAGCCGACTTTCAAAAAATCATGTGTTGTGTAAAAAACGTCAAACCTGTAATAGAACAAATTTACGCCTCTTTTGTAAAAATAAGCCTTCATAATACTTTGCACAAGTTCTTCATATCTTTTGATATTCTGTCTCCTCAGTCACACTCGATGACCTGTAGAATTTTTATTCCAATCTCTTTTTATTCCAGAATGACTGTTGCAGCTGAAGTTCTTCTCCTGTGCACGCTTGCTTCACTTCCCCAGCAAGTATTTGAGGTTTGGGATTATTCATCTATTTCTTTTAAGCTGAAAAAGATGATTTTGAAGAGAAAAATCCAGCTTCCGAGCGCTTAAAATCTTACGAGCTTGAGATATCTGACCTTCAATGAACCGCTCCAACACTATGAAGCATCGATTACGGCATTAATATGACCAATAATCATTTATATTAGCTTATTCTTGGTAAAGTAGTGCCAATACTGATGTTATATATCAAATTGAAAAGGATTAACATGATTCATCCGATCGAACTCCACCTCAATCAAATGAATAGTGAAATTTCTTCTACACTTTGCTTTTCAATCCGACAAAAACACTAAGTCGTTATTGGAATCGTATTTATTTTTAATCCTTCGCAATTTGTAATCCTTAATCCTTGGCTTTTGTCACTTTTTTGTGCACAAGAAAAAGGGTCTTAGTCCAAATGTCTAGCAATCCGCATTAGTGCAGTAACTCAGTTCAACGAGGCACTCAAATAGTAATAAAGGAACGAGTTAATAAATAGTAGACATTATGTACTTTTTACAAGAAAAAGAGTCTGCGGAGAATCAGAATAGAAACAAATATTTTGAGGAGCACCCTACGTGGAAAATCTATGTATGCCTTTATGTTGATGCAATTTATTTTATTTACGTCACACGAGTGCAAGGCTTGGCAGAACTTTGTAAAATCTTGTGCAACTGGTAAGAATATTGCTGAGTGCTGAGTGCTGGGATCCGGTACATGAGTTTGTGATGATGGTTTGTGTAAAGAAAATGGCGAGTATATTGAGAGGATGATTTGTGCTTAATATGATTAAAATCTAGGATTGATAGTTTCCTTTTCTCTTGCAGCAATTGAGACGTCTTGCTGGCTGGTTACGAATAACCTGATCTCTTGAGGCTTCGAAAAAAGCGAAACCGTCGAAACGTCGGCTGTTAGAATAATGTATATTGTCAAAACCTTGTGTCTGGTTTGCAAACGAAAAAGTGGGAATTATAAATGCTTATTGACCGTGTTGAAAAGTATTGAATGGCACGAGACGACTGTGTTGTTAAGCTAGCCGGAAACGAGTTTTTGCTTTCGATACGACGTCATGACATCAGCTAATAGGTGTCCAATTCGCCACAGTTTTCGCAGCTCTGTAGCAGTGGCGACTAGGTGAACGAAAATCTGTAAAAAAAAAGCTACGCCATGTTACATCTTTATCAACACCATTCACTTTGCACAAGGGTTATACTCATTATGGGTTGACCGAGTCACCTAATCCTCCCTGGTAGGGCATATCTGATTTTCCTGGATAAAATGGCACGACACAATCCACAAGTCCCAGGGAAGCTTGTAACATGCACGTTTGTCTAACTCGCTGATCGTGAAATACAGGAAAGAAGTGGCTCAACCGAATTCAACGGTATTCTTGAAAAGACCAGCAAAATATGCGCATATGTGCAGAGACCTTTGAAGAATCACAATCAAGCAACTGGACGTAAGAAGCAAGATCTGCAATTTTGATGCTAGGTTATAGCGAAATAAATTAAATGAAATTTAGAGATTGAGTATGAATAGCATGTGTATCTCCTTATCACCATAGTTACCATTCTCTTTTCAAATTCCTTTCAGAGATTAAGTGAACGTTTATAAAAAATGAATGTCAAGGTTCCACAGATATGATTCATAAAGCAAATAGCCAAACCGAATCTCAAGGTAACATTTTAAAGACAGCATTTTTCATTCAGTAAAAGTGCCATCTTTGAAATGTTACCTCGAAATTCGAGAGAAGATTCTCAAAATTCAAGTGCACATTTTTCAGTGTGTTAGCCTTTCATCCGTACTTTACAATTCATCAATGTAATCTATAGATACAGCAAAAAGCGGAACAACGGAGTACTTAGTGAATCAGGGAGAAAAGCGATGAGCAAGACGCCTGTTAACCCACACCTTTGGCAATGCAATCAGTTACGGAGCCCCACGAGGATCACCTCTGATAGATTAACTCCAAGAGCTCAAGGAGAATCAGCTCGATCAGCATTCAATGCCACTCAATAAGAAGACTGAATCGCAGGCAACTGCTGCAGTAATAAAGTGAGATTTTCGAAGATCACGTGGAGAACGAAATTCGAGGAAATGAATTAAATCAAGGAGAGTTCGGACTAGCACAAAAAATTTCGATAGCGAGTAGTACAAAAATTTGGAATAACCCATTAATACTCTTCTCATATCTTCTCATTGAGGTTATCCACATCTTTTCTTTCCAGATCAATGAAAAAGATTTGCTCGACAGCTGATGTCTCGTTTTCTTCGAAACTTGAAAAGACTAGGTTACGCACAACCCAGCCAGCCCAACACCTCCCTTACTTGAGTAGAAAAAAAGCGCCACCTCGTTCAATGGCACAGGGCGCAGTTTTCGACAGACTCATCACTTGTTCCAAGTGAATAGGAAACGTTCAGAGATCACATGGACTTCCAATACACCTCCCACATCAGAATAGCAGAATATCACGTGTGATAACGAGGCATTCCGCCCTCTGATTTGTGCGCGAGTAATGGAGTTTATTCAAATGCGTCCAAAATCTCGCGTGCCGTGATTGTATGTCCCTCTGTCCGTATAAAAACACTTGATTGGTAGGTTCCAAGCTGAGCCAAACACCCGACTAGATTAACATAGGACACAGAAACATGCCTAGAGCATTTCCAAAAAAGTCACCATGCTCGCACAGGATTATAAACTTCAGCGCGTAAAATTTTTGAAGTCCAGATTAACTTCATGAAAAAGCCTGAACCGCAGGAGCGATGTCTTTTATCAGATATTATACGACGCAGTTAATAAGACTGTTATTTTGATGGGGAGGTTTATTCGAAGTCCATGTAGTCTCTGCACCTTTGCTATCTCCTTGGGTAACTTAGTGGAAGATTGGTAAAGAGCGACAAGTATGTTTGAATAGTTTTGCGCTTGATGACATTGGATCATAGATTTGGAGATTTTTCAATTGAAGAAGAAAAGTGCTTGGATGACTAGGTTGTGGGCAATGTGGATTTTCCGGGCTCTGGAAAATGCGAAACAGTCGAGTAACTAACTGTCAAAACAAACTGCATTGTAAAAGCCTCTTGTTTGGTTTCATTGCGAGTTTATTACGTAAAAGGTTGAATTTCCTTTCGACGGCATTGGTTCCCGCAGCGGTAATCTCTTTTGCGACTAGCTCTCCTCTTGTGATAAACAAACCGATCTTTTCAAGAGGCGAAACATGAAACTACAATCCAATTACTAAAGAGTATATGGAGGTGACTAGGCGCACCCCTTAACACATACGTCGCCGTTGATTCAGTCTGGCGTCTCAGGCTCACCAAGCCTTCCATTTCTCCGAACTCGCCAAATTGGTATCAAATTTATGGGTATAGGTGGACATTGGCACCACTGATATGTTACATTGGTAGGTCACCACGAGGCAATAGATGGATCAAACATGCACTTCAAATACCTCCAACGTTGCTCAGTGCAGTCTAATGTGTGACCTAACGCTCAGAAACTGACCAACGCTAATAACTTTATAATTAATTTCAATATTTTTTGAGCGACTAGTCGCTCTATTGAGCTTAAAATTTCTCTATAATTTCAGTGTGCAGTGAGCGGAATTTGTGGTGTTCAACCATACTGCGCTTCGTATTCACCTCCAGTACAACCGTGTCAATGTATCAGTAGTGCATATTCTTGTGGACGTTACGGTTGCTATCGGTCAGTTTTATAGCTGTTTTTGGATCCTTAAACGTCTTTAATCAGTTGATGTTAGGTGTATCCGTGTGAACCTTACAATTATTGTCGTTTACGGTCAATTTATAGTTTGAAGAGTACACGATCACATATAGTTCTCTGATTCGGGCTTCAACGAAAAGTCCGTTTCCTGAGATCCTCTAAGAGATCAATGCATGCTGCCACTGTTTTCTTTGCTCAAAACCTTAGGAACAGCTTTGCCCCAGCTTGTGATATTCTTGTGGAAATTCGGTTGCTATCGGCCAATTTTCTAAATACTTCTTTCGCACAAACATTTAAGTAATTGTGGTTTAGTGTTGAAATTATTGTAGAGTTGAAGCAGTAGATAACAATTAAGTTTTGTGTGATTTTTCAATTTTTTAGAGTCATTCAGTGCTGTTGCGGCTGATTGTTTTCTATCAAACTTCAAAATTTTTGCTAATAGTAAAAAATACGGCAATGACGAGTGAAAGTTAAAAGAGCAGAGCCATTTTAGGTGCATTTGTATTTAGCTTGCAAAAATTATCGGCTAGAGTTTATATATCTCGTTTTCAAATGGTAAAAACAAAAAGCCGAGTCTGTTGAGAGCAAAACAAAACTGGTTCAAAGTTGTGAAGAGCAGAACAAAGCTAGTAAGATAGTAGTGTAACGATATTTGGCTCCGTTAGGAAGGATAGAAATCCTTAGGATAGAACCAGGAATTTACATTTATTAGATGGACATCGAAGCCGAGAGTCAACTCAGAGAGAAAGTAAACTAAATTTTCATAGAATTAGTGAAAGACCGATGATATGAGAGTTTTCAACTAGCCGCTTTGTGACCACCGTAAGAAATGGGACCACTAAGTAGTAATGACGAAAGAATGTATCTTTATATGTATCTTGCAGCTTCTAAGAAAAAAAAAAAGCTGTCATAGGAAGAAAATACCGTGGTTGATATTCGAATTTTCCATATTATGTGAACAGTAAGTGAACTGTCATATTGTCTGAACAACTTGCTGAAATGTTAGGCCTTTCATTGCTTGAGGTACCTTCTTACAATATGAACGCCTTATCGTGAAATCAGTTGAAGGATCAAGTCAGATCTATATATATCTACAGAATAGAGAAGAATGGGAGGTGCACATTTAATGGTGCTCCTTTTGGTCAACTTCTCCAGCCTCGTAGATATGATCAAATGAGTACACATATGTGTACTCTTTATTTTTTTTTTTTTTTCACTGTGCGGATCCCAGTACATCTAGCATTCAATTCGTTTTTCGTCTTGTTCTTGAACGACGTATAATACTGGTCAAGCGAGTCTCCTTGCAATCTCGATGATATAGCCTTGCTCTGACGTTCCACACGGCGTTGTTGTTGATTGCCGGAGAGAGTTGGAGGTGAAGTTCGGCTTCACGCGCGGCGCGACGAGCATCACAACCACTCGGCCACTGCCCCCTCCCTATTTCTGTACACTCATGGAAAACCCTGTATGGACTCCCATATCAAATTCTGCGGAAGATAATTGGCTTGTCCTGACTGGGCGCAAGGTCACAAAGAAGACCATCTGTGTATTTGAATGTGCCTGCACCTAGTCCTATTAGAATCGCAAGTATTCATTTGTTCTGATATCTCAAAAATTTCAATAAAACTAGGTAGTGATAAAATGGAACGACTTGTCAGGTGCAAAATTTTCATAGAAGACTTCGCCCAGTTTCAAGTCTAGCCGAGAAACTTTCATATAATCGCTTGTCGTTGTAGTGCAGGGTCGTAGTCCTATAAGTTCTCCTGGAAATTGTAGTTAACAAGTGCCTAAAACATATCTCTATGGCTTAGCACTAGTTTGGTTCAGAATAACCATGTGCTTCAATGATCCGTTACTATTTCATTTCAAAGTCTAGTAGAATAACATAATCTCTGTGATTGCGAAAAGTAATGAAACGCAAAATTGCTAGTAGATTAACATATTTTCTTTGATTGAGAAGAAGATATGGAACGCAGAAATTTATCAAGAATGGCAGGGTGCTGAATTTGCAGGCGGATTCTCGACAAAGTTATATTTATTTGGACAAAGAGAAGATTTGCCTATTGCTAATTCAAAACGATGGCCTCTGTAAAAAAAAGTTTCAGAGCGAGACTTCGCGGCTCGAAAAGTTTCCAACCGAAACGCTTCCGTTCAAGAGTACACCCTGACGACGAGTCCGATATCGAACGTGATCGAAAGACGCTTATGGAAAGGTGAGACACTGAAAAAATTCCAGAATTCCATAACTGATTTGTTTTTACAGTTGCCTATTTAATCGTTTCACCTGTTTATTTACACAACCCGTCATCACATTTTACTGTGCAGATCCAGCACTCTAACACTTTACTCGTTTTCTCGCATACATCCACACAGAGCATCCTTCGAAACGGTTTCGTGCATTGTTTCGACGGTTACTTGAGTATTTCGCCCTCTCCAAGATTGTTGTAGAATGCTGATCAAGACGATTCTTTTTGTAATATCGAACGAAAACGAGCTACAATATTTTCCAAGGCGTCGTGGATTGACTGCAAAAAAAAATTCTGCAGAGGCAAGTCAAACCAGCACCCTGTTTCCTGATAGCTTGCATGACTAAGCACTCGCCCACGAGTACCGAATGGAAAGGTGAATTGAATATTGGACACTAGTTTACTTAATGCTGCTAGCAATTTTGGCCTTGACCTGATATCTCTGTGGGCGAGAGGTCTGTCGAGCTGAATAATGAGGCATTTTTGCAGCTGACCCGTTCAGCATCAATAACATCGGCTGTGCGACGTCATACTCAACTTAATCGCGCGAAAAGATTTAGCGCTTCTTTTGAGCAATGATGGCGCAATAGTTCATACTTCTGGTGTATTCTGTCACTTTTATTCTGCAATCTCATTTCTCTGTTCTAATCGTTTGAACCGTATTCAAAAGTTGTAATGGATCAACGATGTTTTGAGTCATCAAATAATCAACATATTTTTCTTCTTTAATCCGTTCGGATGCACTACCCTAGGACTCGAACACGTAGAAGTGGACTTCCATTTTTTGCTCAGATACCTCAACTTATAATCATTTATGCAGAGCGAAGATGCACAAGTTGGTTTAAGTAATATATAGCAGTGCAGCATAAAAATGGTAGCATATAATCAAAACTTGGCCATTATAGGACGAAGACTTGATACTTCCGTAATGCCAAAGTAGTGAAGTTTCTGTTGAGCACGCATGAACTGGTAGTTTCTAAAGACTAAGATTTCTTTTTCAGACTTGAGCGCACTAATGTGAGGCGAAATGAGCCAATGAGCGAGTCCGAAGAATTGGAGATAGTGTCGGCGTCAGTGGCTGAAAATCGTAAAAAGCGTGGTCCCATTGTGAGTCATAATGGCGAAACCAATGTTCCTGCCATTTAGTTAAGTCCAAGAGATAGTGGTTCGAATATAACTTGACTAGTAAGGCTTTCACCAATTTGTATAAATAGAATTTCTGAACATACAGGACCCAAATCGCGCTTTTTACGAGTGCTGTGTCGATCGACAACTACCCGATGCTTGTCTTGCGAAATGTCATTTCAGGAGTTATACCAGGGAAGCGGTATGTTACCGAATACTTTTGAAACCTAAAAAAGCTTAAATATGATAAATGTAATACATTCAATCTGCTAGTAATAAGCATAACGACAGTTTGAGCTTTTCAGAGCTTTCTTCAATATTCGAAATGTATGAGGTTGAGGATTAACACCCGCTAAGAATCCAAAGTTTACGCATGAATTCAATTGAAAACAGCTATAATATTCTTCAAGATAATGACAATTCTCATGCACAATCTTCTATCAGCGGCCCAATAGATCCACTTCTTATCCAACGTCACGATATGCTTCGAAACACGATCGTTCAACGGCTTCTGCAAGAATTGGGCCACAGTCTCCTACACGGGGACTGGCTTGAGCTTCAGTCAATTCGTGCATATCTTTCCGAGGCTTCTTGTAGACGGAATCAAGTTGTTGAAGATGATTTCAAACCATCTTTTGATCGAAGCTAAGTTGTGTTGCTAATTCACAAGTGCTTGTTAACAGTTCCGTATCCAGTGCTATTTGCGTATCTCCATCGTCCAATTTCAATGGTCCGCAGAACGGGGTTGTCATCGAAATTGAAATCACCGCTTCCAAGGCGTTTGTACCTCTTTGCAACAGTTACATGTCTCACAGTTCCACCACAAATCTCCTTCGCAACACCTTGTAGGAAGTTGTCGCTTTCAGCAATAGCGTATGAAAACTCAAAGCTTCAGTTTGTCCATCGTCTTCACAAGACATTCGAAGAGTATTAGGTGCACAAATATGACTCCGCCGTTTTTTTTTTGCTGTAATAATAGCAAAATTGAAATTATCCAGTTTATTTTTTTCGTTTGGAAGTGCGTTGAAAACGATATTTATTTGTACATTTTCGTATACAAAATATTTTATATCATGGTTCTTATAGACTTGAAGATGACGACTTTTGCACCCAAAATGCGCCATTTGCTGGAACTTTCCTTTTCAAATTTATTGACTAGAAATAATCGAAATTGATTGATTTTGATATCGTTCGAATGTACATTTTCTTGCGAGCCTTGGTGAACGTATTGCCTAGATTTGCTTCAAGATGGAGTTGCCGTGAGAACAAATTCACTTGCTACTCATGCACGAATGGTGGGTAGACGCACCAGGCTAATGAAGCCGCGCGCATGAAAAATGGAGCTTCCTGTGGTCTGCGTGAAAGCGCCTGATCCTCCAGATTCCTCCCGACTATCCTCTTCAGCTTCAAACTTGTGATCCATTTCGTAATCTTTCTTGTTCTACAACCGTGTCACATCGCCTGAGCTCTATTAATCATGCATATTTTGCAATATCGCTGCATAATAACGTCCGACCTCATGTTGCAAAAGCGATCAAAAACGTCATGAAGGAGCTGAGCTGGGAGCTTTCAAGAGGTTTAGCGCAAATCACCTTATCCTTCCAACATTGCAGCATCAGTTTACCACTTGAATCACCAAAGTTCACATTACAAATTTATAAAAAATGCGTTTCGGGTACAAAAGCCGTCATCTTCAAAGTGCTATATAAGCTATCATATTTAAATATTCTGTTTAGAAAAAAAGCACGTAGATAACCAGCGTTTTCAACGCACTTTCAAACAAACGAAGATTTTGCATGTCTTCATTTTTACTATTGTTCAGCAAAAAAAAAGCGGCGGAGTCATAATTGTACATCTAATAAATTAAAATTTGATCCACTATAACTAATGCTGCCGTGGTAGTTTTTTATAGAAATATTCCTAAGATATTCCCGTGAATTTACAATAACCAGTAGTAAGTGGAACAGAAATAAAATTCGAATTATTTCAGAGTGTTAAAGTATTTTTTCCTCAGGCTTGTAATTACCGAATTTTTAAAAGCGTCAAGGTCGGTCAAAAATTATGAGGCGTTTAAACAGTCGAAGACCGTATTTTTCTTAATTAAGCCAAACACACTGAATAAATGGCTTCTACCTTTTCTTGTTTCGTTCAAAATACTTGGCGCTCAGACAGCATCCATAAAAGATCGAAATTACAGCTAACATCGATGTACTTCAAGCAGGATGCCTGCCCTATGGAAGCAATGAGTGAGATGCAATTTTGCGCTGCACAAGGACGGTAAGAATTTTTTATTACCAGTAGAACAGCTTTTTCTGGAGGTGCGACGTACGCTGGACAAGAGCTGAAGTGGAAGCTTTTGATAATTGGAGAGTATTTCATTAACATCAGTTACATATTCATTTATAAATAAATTAAAATATTTTCAAGATCATGAGCATGGCAATTAATCTTGTTCGTCAATCTATTTTTACCAGGAAACCACGTTTACCGAGTGAAATACTAGGTTTGAAAGGAAGTTTCAATCGTTGATGAAACATTCACAACTTATGCTTATCTTCAAACAACAACCAACAACAGCTATTCATAAAAATACAGGCCATCATTATCCACCACTTTTTGCCTAATGGAGATGGGTAGCACGGTCGTATGAGAAACGCCTAGTTCTGCTGCCAGTCATCGAGAACTTGATAACGGCTCATTTTCCAAACCAGAAATCAATTCTTCATCATCGAATTCGGTTGGTCGTTAGGATTTCAGTCTGCCGGTGAACTCTTCATTTTCGGCCTTGGACTCACAAAATCGTTCGCGGACTGTTGGTTTTCCAACCGTACGGTCTCCCCAAGCTTTGTTGATTCGGCGAGCAGCATCAGCTGCATTTGAACCAAATTTGTATCAATAGATGCGCAAGAAGCAGACCTTACAATGGTATCACGATTTATGCGAAAAAAAAACGACATTCCCATCCAAACGATGGAAGATTTCCTTTTCAACCTAATACATAGCAAAATCATCTTTGATGAAATTTGATACCACAAAAAAAACTAGTAAAAGAAAGATCCGACTAATATTAGCGTTTACATGATGGAAGCCTGTACATAATTTCGGCAAGAAAGCTTCATTCTTCAAAATCTACGAGAACATTCCAGAGATCACACTGAGTGTTGTGCTCGTAATGGTGTCACTACAACATTGGCCGGAATGAGGTGTTTAACTTTATGCGACCAGCGTCTCGGTTAGTTTTCTTTCAATAATCAAGACATGTGAAGTAAATGCTACATACGTGATCTAATTTGTTGGTAGCAACTTTTTCCAGATCTTTTTCCTCAGATTTGCTTTCGATTTTCTGATTTCTTCCCATTCTTTCCCAGTGCTAAATAAAAGGTGTTGTGAAAATTTAACCGAAGAATCGTTGCAGGACGCCCAGTTCGACTTGATATGTCTTATGTGCCATGTCTTGATCGCTTTGAGAATATGAAAGCGTGCTTCTGGCACGATATGACTCGCTTCTACAGACATTAATCCGTTTGAATCTCTTCAAAGTCGGCGGACCGATCAGCCACCAAAATCGTTAATCAGAATGCTCCGAAGCCAACACTGCCTGTCATCATCGTCACCACTGCCGTCGTTGTCGTGATTCCACCGTCTTTGTAGGCTACTATGTCGTATAATATAATTTGCTCTAATCTTTTCTCTACAAACGCTTGAATTTAGGCGTCGTAGTAACAATTATTAAGTTATTTTCCATATCGTGTTGAAAAGAGAATAATTTGTAGTTGCTCAAATGTAGATAAAAGTCGATCATTCCAACAATGTAATCTTTTCGTCTTCCACATTCAAAAGTAGTTTTTTTTACTAAATAGCTCCTGATGCAGACAGTCTTAAATTCTAAAACGCTCTTAACAACAAAAACAGTGCTAATAAAAATGCTATAGTTATCATCAGACTTTTCCGACAAACAAAACAAAGATACAAAGATAAAGAAGACGATAGTGTTTCTCTGTAAATTCTGGGTACGACACTCTATCCACGAAGAATGGTTCCAGATATTTTTAATGTTTACACAGTATTCACCACAGCATTGTCCACGCTGGTGATTGCTACGCAATTCTTTAAGTATTCACACCACAGCATTGTACACGTTGGTGATTGTTACGCAATTCTCTAAAGATGCAGTCGCTGTAAAAAAGGAGAGAACATGGAGCTGATTACGTACATAATCTCACTTGCTGACTGACCAATGTATCTGTTGTCTTTTATTTGCAAGCTAGCTCTCAACTGGAGTCGCCCTTTGTGGGACTAACAAAACACTGGACGAAGAGCAATCCTGCAAACTGTGAGTGCATTTGAAAAAGGTTTCAACTATAGATCACAGAGCTTGAATACAGCGACTCGAAACAGAGGCAAAATACATCATGCCACATTGTTTCGCTGCATGAGTATAAAAAGTTAATGATTGCGGTGAGACAACATTTTACAAAGGCTAATAAACACTGAAGAAGTTTGATAAGCCGTATAAAAAAAAATCGTAACTAAATTCTCTGTTATAAGAGGTTGGAAAGGATGTTATACGGCACTTACAAAAAATTAAACTTCGTACATGAATTCCAAACAAAAGCTTTAACGACTATTCTTCAAAATTAAGGCCATCGTTTTCTTGCCGACTTTCTGCTATCGGTCCGCCAAGTCTAGAATCTGGTCAAAGTACCGACTGTTGATTTTCCATAGCAGCAATCAAATCTTCGTTGTTCAAGTTTGTTATACGTCCTGAACGAGGCTTGTCTCCGAGGTCGAGATCTTCGGCACTGAGAAGCGTTGAAACTAGCGCCCACCAGCATATTTGCTTGTTGCGCCTTCTCCTCCAACTTCGTTGATTTCACCCACTGCAACTCGCTGTGAAGGACCCTTTCTCCATTAATGACGCACAAACTTCGATTGTATCGTTGGACATGGCGGAGGGTCATAACATAGTGAAAATAAAGACGAATAATATATAAATGCTCAGTGAGAAAATCCCACATAAGAAACTATAATATTCCTATGATTGACATGAGCTATCACATGCGTATTAAAGTGCCCCAGAACAAACTCTTCAACCTAGTAGAAAACACAATCACTGATATATTACAGTCATGTTATAGTTGTGGTTCAGGGTCTTTCACAGTAATGATTACTAAGCTATTAGTCTTTCAAGCGGAATGAGCAAAGCCGAAGCGCCTTATGTTTTATTCGAAATTCAACTCATCTATGAGCAACTTCGCCGAGGCGGAATCTGTCTCCGCCCCATAGTTATACATTCTATCAAAATACAAATGTTAAAATATTGGATGTCATTAGATAATTACAAAAAAAAGAATGTTTTCAGCTTAAACGAGGTTGGTACGCCAGGGCCATACACCGGTGTTTCGGAGATTTCGCCCTCCTCGTCAGTGACCTCCGCCCCACATTAAGCCCCGCATTGTAGCAAGAGAAGGAAGGTGAAACATTCTTTTTTTTTTGGAATTATTTCGAATGTTTATCACGAGGTTGTAAAAACAGTCGATCTTATGGATTAATTTTGGTCTACCAGCCGAAGTCCATCGACTGAACAGTGGTGATGGACCAATGTCATTGTACATTATGCATCACCACATACGCCTCCCTCCTTGCTACAATGCTGGGCTTAATGTGGGGCTGGGGTCACTGACGAGGATGCCGAAATCTCCGAAACACCGGTGTATGGCCCTGGCGTATCAGCCTCGTTTAGGCTAAAAACATTCTTTTTTTGAATTATTTTGAATGTTTATCACAAGTTTAAAAAACAATCTATCTTATGCATGAGATTAGATAATTATGATGCTACAATAAACCCAATGATGTAGAGTATGTGCAAAAACGTTTGCGTCAGCTGGGACTCGAACCCCAGATTTCACTGTTTCCGGTAGCGCGTGCTGAACCGTTGCCCTACCAACGTTCTCTACGCACACCACCCTTTCTACGCTACAATGTGCTTATCTGTCAACACCCGACCGCCTACGCTCTGGCGTGGGCTGTTTATGATGCATGGAATCCCTAAGCCGTTTTGGTTAGAAATGTGTGAACGTTGTCGATGCTTCGATGCTTCCTCGATTCTTTCGATGACTAGCGAAGCTGATTCAGGCAATGCGATAACACATAATGTTATTGACATAAAATGTTTCACAATATTGGGCAGTTTTCTAGATCTGTGTTGGTCTTTAGTGAGTCTACAAAAATTGGAATTTATGTGGAGGTGATTAATTGTTTATCCTTTCAGACTCAGTTTAGCGAGTCCTCTCAAACAATTCCATTGTTTAACTAGATGTACGTAGTACTCAAGCGTTAGCTTCTAAACCAAATAGGTTCAACCAAATTTTCAGCTTCGTGAGTTTCAAAGATCATTAGATCGCGGCGTCGAGGGCAACAACCTTCCATCAAATGTTTGAATGCAGAATAACTCGTGCCCTAGCAAATTCAGTATAAGCACTGTATGCTGAGTGAGAAGTTAATCAGAGAAGCAGCTTTTTTATAAGAGATGAAGTCACATATGCTGAAATGTTGAAAATTAGTTACATGTAAAAGCGATGATCTTTGCAGAAAAACCGTAGTAACAGAGCTTAGCAAAATCACATGCTCTCAACATGAGTTGCTTCTCACCATCAATCGTTAATCCTCACAGAGACCCTGATTCTTACCTATTAATGTGCTACTCCCTCTTCGACGAGCAGTGAAATCTACTGAAAGGCTTTACATAGGATGGCGACAAGCAGACGATTTCATAGTCATTGCTCTTTATTCAACTGTTACTTGAAGTCCGTGCTCCCGAACTGCGATGAATTCTCAAGCACTGTTTGAGTCTTTTCGAGGTTTTAGTATGTCAGTGGCTTACGTTCCTTTCGGCGGTCTCTCCCGCCCGTCAGATCACCGGCCCCACCAGCTACCCTATGTAGTATGGAAGGGGGACACACAATATTAAGACCAGACAACGTGAAATATTGGCCGCGTCTTTTACAGTCGATGGCATACGGCCGCTCGTCGGTTGAATGGAGAGCATTATCGATGAAAAAAAATGACAGCCCTGTGCCGATGATTGTAAAAGACTTAGGCTACACTTCACGTTTGCTGGTCTTAACATTATGTGTCATCCTTTCCCTATTCCGTATCACGGTAGCTGGTGGGGCGTGAGACTCTGGGATGGCGGGAGAGACTGCCGATACGTACGTATGCCACTGACATATCAAAATCTCAAAGCAACTCAAAACAGCCCTTGAAATTTATGGTCTCTCAGCCTTTATCGAGAGTAGCGATAAATACAGCAGGTCACAGTCATTTTATACCTAAGCCGGTACAGAATCGTGGTACCAGCGGAAGTCTTCAAACCTTATGTGTAAGAGTTCTACCCAGAGTTCTAGTTTTTCCTTTCTTATGATGTCGATGAATGTTGGAAAAACCGATTCCTCTTCAGTCTTGTGACAGTTAGGAGGTTCTTAGACGTTCATCAACGACAAACGTTACATTCTGTCCAGGTAAGCCTGGTAGCACTTTTCTGACGATGCCGGAAGAAATGCTCTCTCTTTCAGATTATTATAAACCATGCTAGTCTGGTATGCGTTGAAGGCTGCTCTACCACTAAGCTCGCGATAGTACTGTATTTAATATTAATACTGTGACAAAGATTTACTTTTCTCAATCAAAAACTACATGTAGCAGACTAAATCAGCAAAAGTATGATTAGTATCAACATTATCAAAAGAACAATCGAAGTTACTTGTTTTGAAATATAAATATATTCTGATTATGAGAGCAAATGCGAATATATATACAATTTATCACAATTACAGCAGGTGCTTATATATTGTATGAGCCAAGGCCACAGAGTGTGCAAAGTGTACCACTTTCATTCTGACGATTCTCTCGCATCTATCTTCCATGAAGGTCTCCGCTCTGCATGTGTTCGCCACTAGCGAATATCTCGGACGTTTTTGCTGCGAGTAGTATCTATCCTTGAAGTTCGAAGAAAATTTTTTTCAGTCAGGTCTGAAAGCAATTTTCCGACAATATAAGAAACCTATCTGTTTCATGGAGTAGCCGAATCAGCGATTTTACGCTTTTTTTTTCGTTACACAACATCTGTAACCACAGCTCTTTTCACGTCACTAATAAGTGTACTAGATGTATTAATAATATTGACAACAGCAGTGATACGATAGAAAATGAAAATATTTAGGGAAAATTCCGAAGTGTTCATGACTAAGAGGGAATTCAATGGAAGAAGTCAACGCATTATGTTTATTTTCTATTTTTCTTACTTTTCATTCATTCGCTTTCATTTTCTCAATTGTCATTCGTCCACTTTATTTTGTTTTAAATCCTCTTTTGTTATATGAAATTCCTTTCGCTTAATGCTGGCAGAAAAACCACTTTTGGCAAGTCCGACATAGGAAATCGCGTTTCCTGTTTAGTTGGAACGGTGGATATTAGCGAGAAGAATGACTGAATTCAAATGCGCGCGGGATATTATGCAAGAATATGAACTCGAAAAAGACAGTGGGAAGAAAGGCAACAAATATGAATTTATTCTGGCCTCTTTTTTCATTCATAGTTTCCTTGTTGTGATTATTTAAGAAACTGTGAAATGATTAAACAACCCTTTACAACTGATAATATCTTCGTATTTGACTGTTATTCAAGACCTCTAAAAACAATGTAATTTGACAATACATTTCTGAGCCTTCCATGAAGAAAGAAAAAAATACATTGTCAAATTATATTGTTTTGAGCGAGGTCCAAAATACAGAAGACAATATCAAAAATACCAGCCCTGAGCTATCGACAATTAATCACCGCAATGTCCGGTGATCATGCCACTGGACATGTTGTGATATGTTATCTCTGCCGTGTGTGTAGAAAATTTTTACTTTACAATGGCAGGGTAACATGTTCGTCAATGACCCCTTTATGTAAGGGGGTTCTCCATCGAAAGGATCGGCTCAAACGAAAGGCACCGTACAACTGACAAGGCTGCAAACACGTGAATTGCGCTGTATAAGTGCCTATAAAAGGCCTCATGGAAGGCTCAACAAAAAAAACACCTTTTCAATTGATTCCTTTCGAAGAGTACGCACAAATGAGAAGTGCGAAAAAACATTTCTCAGAAAAACTGTTTGAAAAATTAGTCAGTTGGAAATAATTTGATGGCATGCGTCAGTGTTTCACATGGTTGATGTTTTTCCGAAATTCTGCATAATTCATCGGAAGTCTATCGATCGGAATTGTTGTTCGATTTATGCGATTATAAGATCTATCGTTCGGGAAGGATTTTTATGATAATCTGTCATCGTTTTTACTAGTTTTTTACTCAATATCAGTCAAATCAATTCCTAATTAACAGTGAAATTTCCGAAAGCAGAGGAAAAATATCCTCGATACCCATTGTTCCACTTATCTTAACACATCGAAAATTTTAGTTGCAGGATTAGATTTTGATGATTTTGATCTTGAAAGCTTGTCGTTTTGTTTTGCTTTACTATCGAGTGCTTTGATTACTCTACCCGATGTTGTTGTTGTTTCTCTCCCACGCCCTTTTTCTTCACAATAACAAACCATGAAAATGCCGTCATATGGGTGATTGCGTCCTCAAACTGCATGTCATTAGCCAGTCGAAATCATCGTAATTTTTTTTCCAGGTAATTCTAGAACCACCCCAGTTTTCCTTCCTTTCATGAGATGCTTTCTTATTCGCACAGAGATTTAGAAGTTGTTCACTTGAACTCTATTTGTTCTCACATTACTTCATTCGGTACTGTTCCATTATGGCGGGGCCACTTGAGGCCTTCGGTATAAGCGTATCGTTTGCTGCTATCTGACTATTGTACGATTATCTGATAGCTTAAATGAAGTGAATTTTGAAGGTATATTTTATTTCTCATATTGCTTGTTTTTAACGCCGTACCAGTCGAAATGAGATTTTGTTTCACATTTGAAGATTTCTCAATCAATAAGAGTTTTTTATAACAAAATTTTGGCCATTAAATAGAGCAAATCTTTTTGAGTAATAAAATTTGTTTGCTCTTTAGAAAAAACTTCTTAGAGCTCTGCAATTCGCACCCTAGCCGACTAGAAGTGCTCACTGAGTGTGAAGCCCAATATTCTTTCGGTCGTCACAAAGCTCGAAAAGTTCTTTTCGACAGCCATATATGCCATTGTAATCGGAAAGATGTTTTCTATCTAATGATTGAAAGTTCACTACAACAAACCTTTTATCTAGTGAGAAATCTTCAAATGAGAAACAATATCTTATATTGACTAGTACACGCCAAAAATGAACTAGTTGGGAAATTAAAAATGCCATTGAAGTTTGCCTGATTTGAGCTATCGAGAAGCTAGAAAAACGTTTTGCAAAAGCAAAAATACGTCTTTACCGAAGGCCTGAATTGGCGCCGCCAAAATAGAGCAGTACCCTTCATTCTTTCAAACTTCTCCCATCCGAGGAACATAAATTCTTCCATCTGAGAAACACATAAATTTTATTTTGTGAAACCTCTCCCATCTGAGCAACACATAACTTTTGAAGTCGTTGTCAGCTAGTTTTAATTCAGCTTAACCAAACTCAATTATTTCTATTCAATCTTGATTCACCTGTATAATCTCTGCAGTGTCGACAATCATTAGTGATTCAATGCAGAGTCAACAGTAAAGTCCTTGTTGGTTCCTATAGTGATACGGAACTGCTATATGGACTCCCTGTCAGACTCTATCGTGCTTCTGGACTGATCCTTCTTTTTGAGGAAGAAAACCTTCATTGGTATCATTTCGTTTTTGTTTGAAGGTCACTTTTTATTGTTCTCATAAAAATCTAGCCATGAAATCTGTCCAAATCTACTGGTCACGACTACAGCTTAGGTTTGCTCACAATCTTGCTTCCCGATCTTCGGGTTGAATCCCTCACTGGAAACTCTGTTGAGTTGTGATCTCCTGCTATTTATCACATTTCGACATCCAAAAACATGTTTGATTACGATGAAACGGTCAAACCACCAAGGACTTCTTTTCTAAAATTTCTTTGGATTTCGGAAAACAATCTTTCTAATTGTCTACAAGAACTAGTTATTTCAACGTTCTATAGAGGTGCTACGATGTTCTAACAATATATCCGAGAATGTTGAGTGATATGTGAAACCTTGAATCTCGGTCACGAACTTAATCGTGTGTGCTCGGTAGGAATGAAACGCGAGTTCAACTCCTGTCCAAGATCCAAAGGTTCCGAGTTTTTTGGTCTAAATCATTCTGCTTTCCTGAATCCTTGGTAGTTTTCCATTCACTTGTAATTTATTATTACGATGAGCATGAGATAATATTGATTACAGTGGCAATTGTATATAATTGATCTTATTGCAGTGCGCCATGACGTTTCCAAAAACATGGCACTCTTTCGAAATTCCGTTTCCGAACAATTCACTGACTTCGCCTTGAAATCTGGCTAGTGGTTCTTATAAGCCATTGATGTGACTGATAAGAGACTAATCATCAGTCTTTTTGTGAGAGGTCGCATGAAAAAGCTAAAGGCGTTGCCATAAAATTCGCTATAAAGCCTACCAAACGTGCTTATTTGATGATCAGACATCACGAAAACACTACGGCGCTTCAAAATCAGTACATTGATAAAGAAACTCGCTCATCCTTTGTTAGTTGTAGCTCCGATCGATAGCGTTCGCTTTAGTCTCCATTTTTATTCGAAGAAGAGACCTTCCTGGCTCTCTCCTATTTTGATTTGTTCGTACAATCGTCACATTCTCTACTTATGCTATTTTATTTTGCTTCTTTTCCGAGTTTTCTTCTACATTTTTTCCTCTCAGTCCGTTTTTTTCCAATAACGTAGGCTTGGTCACACTTTTATCGCGGCTGTGAATTTTTCGCTTTTCAACCAATTTTATGATACCGTAGTCAAAAAATTCTTTTTAAATTAGCAGAACTGACAGATAAAGTGGTTTTTTTTCAAACGGTTTCCATGGACGAAACGATAGTAGTAAAGACCTTTGACTACTGCTCTATAATAACTTTCAGTGAATGGTGAACATTCTTCAGCGAATTTATAATTATATTTCTTGTATTGTGTCTATGTACTATTTATATTTATATTTATACTTTGGCTGCACTACTCACATTGCAACGTGGTCTATTTTTATGAATGGATGTCTACTTTTTGAAGAAGTAGGAGGCTGAAATTCTTAGAACATCACAAAAACTGCCGTTAATCTTCCCAACACGATATCATTCGATTCTTATATTGTATAAGTATCTGATATATATATATATATATATATATATATATCCAGCCGGTAAGGTGAATCGATAGTTAACAGTAAGGGATGTAATACAAGTGAAGCGACATTTTCATAAGGATAATTATGGGAACAATAATACCAGTAAAATGAAGCGTTCATAGAAATAGTAAAACCAGTGTTTACGCAGAGATTAGTAAGGTGGCGGCAGCTGAAGCTTTCTGGCTTGTTAGTGTCACATCCCATCCTGTCTGCTAGTCATAATTGACTGAACTAGACGGGACGAATACGAGCAACGTCACTTACAGCAGTCTTTCCGCTTTTCTTGTCGAACGCTGACAAAAACAACGGTGATCCACTTTGCGGTTAACTAAATGAGGTTTCATACATGGTAAATTGGTAGGATATTGCCCATGGGAGCTACAAAAAATAGTTAACGGCTGAACGGCAACAGGACTATGGCAACCACCTCCGCCAGTGTCACAGACAATCCAATGTTTAGTTCGTTGAAGAGTTTCTTCTCGGTTTTTATCCTCGCCTTTATTACTTCTCGGGTTTTTCGTATATTTCAGTCATTAGTGCTTTTTTTCCTACGATCTGTGATTTCATAGTTCTTTCATGGTCAGTTTTCCTTTTACTTCAGGATAAAAAGACTTCCTTCATTTACGTTGCGGTTTTTTCTGACTACTGCTTGTTTTGATAGGTTCGAAGTTTCTTTGGATGCTTCTTTACTTCATTGAATAGGTAAATGCTATCCATCTCGTAATCATTCACTTGCATGGCTTCACTTGATTTTTTCCGTCCTTCAGATAAATATGAATGTTTTTTCGGACTTCTTTTAGAACTTTCTATGCAGAATAGCCATTTCTTAGTTTTTCTCATTACTTTTCTCAGTATGAATGGATTTTTCTAGTGGATTTCCGGAAAAATGTGATAAACAGGGAACTAGATTCGGATGAATTGAGATTGAAATTTGAAACTAAGTTATATAGTTCTACGAGTAAATTCAGTCTATTCCAATTTGGATTTTCGATAAATAGTGTACTGCGTATTGGCTAAAGCTCAAGTGCAAAGGCTTTGTGATCACGGCTTTTGGACAAGCGCCGTGGATTCACCGACTCCTCCATCCACTGAGTGATCTTCAAACTAGAGACCTCAACTGGGAGTTGAACCCGCGTTTGCATGCTAACCATCACACTACCAGCAAGTTTGCTTAACGACATCTCAGACATCGTGACGATAGAGTGCAAATATCAGAAAGTAACCATATGTGAGCTCAACCATGTAGAACATGCCGATTTGATAAAGCGATAAGCCATCGCAAGTTATTGTATATAGCAGATGTGCATCGAATAATTTTTTGACTATACTTGATGCCGTCGAGAGCATGTAATATCTAGTGAATTAAGTGACACCGAACGCTATATTTCTTTAGCTTCAATAACCCTATGAGTTATCATTCAGTCTATTAATTTGAAAGACCGACTTTTGTAAATTTTTTGGTATGTCAGCTGGAAAGTGAAAATTGAAAAGAGAATAATGTCTTCAGAACTAATATTTATTGCAAAGCTTCTGCGAGGTTGGTATGTCTTCTTTGAAATCAATGCCAACTTTCGGTGAGTTCACCTTCCTCAGAGCCTGAGCGTATTCATATAACGATATTCGTATACGTATGCGGGTATAGTGTACAGAAAAACTCTATGGTGCTCGTAGACGACTCTTATTCAAGAGAAAGCACTCGTAACGTCTTCCAGGTGTAAGGCTACCTATGTTCTTTGGAGGGATGACGTTTGAAGACATACCAACCTCCAGAAGCTTTGAATCTTTATTTAAAGTCAGTTCGAAAGACTATTGACTCTATTGAACAGAAGTCCAATAAATCATGGATCGGAATCATGCGAATGTGCGAAACGTTTAATTCGTTGGCTATTCGTTGCTATTATGGCGCCTTCTGAATAGGTGCATTCTCTATTCAGGATATTCGAAGAGTGCTGTAATTACTTTTATCGGATTTCTGATTAACAAGCATAGTAATCCCAAGGCATATACCTTTCTGTCATCTGATACTTTATGGAGAGAATCTTTATAAAAGCACCTAATTTCTAGAATTCTCTTAGATTCGAATAATCTATATCAATTTTCATATAGGCGAGACTGTTGTCTATCTTTCTATTTGCATTTCTGTTTGAATTTCGATCTCAGTGTTTGACCACTGTCGAGAATAACCGATAAAGAAGACAAGAAAAGAAATTGTGAAACTGGGCAACGTTCCTGTCTTCATTCGGCGCTATTTCAAATTCACTACCACCACCATCGTCACCTAATAGGTTGTGTGAAAAGTTAGTGCCGTTTGGGTCTTTTGATATGATTTTTGCCATGAAATTGCATAACTTTCCGTATCGTTCAATTGCGCATTTTCTTTTACACATTTGCATAGACAACAAGCCTAAAGTTGCTTCAGGATGGACTGTCCTGGACAATTCGTTTGATACCCATGCGCGAATGAGTCATAGGGGAAAAGCTTAGTGAAGCGGCGCGCAAGTTTAGTGGAGCTTGAGGTGATGAGACGGTTGCAGAACATACGACTAGGAAGTGGTTCAAGTAAGGCAAGTTGTATACCAAAATGTTTGCAAGGAAATGCGTAATTGAACGGTACCAAATTCGTGCAATTTTATCGCAAAAATCAAAATATAAAACTACAACGACGCAAACTTATCACAAAACAGACCGGCTTGGATTTACTATGCGGCTCGTCTCGTTCTATGTTAGCAACAGCGGCATAAATGGAGTGGACCCGAACCAGAACTGTGCCTCTAGGGATACTATCTAGGTCCTTCGCGTTGCCATTCTCTCAGCGGTATTTTAACCCACTTAGAGGCTGTCAGCAATCAGCAGTCACGGAATTGATGTATAACTCGGCATTCGACACAGTCAAGCTAAATCCTTGGTCGAGCTCTCAATTTTAATTTTTCGTCATAATGTACTTTCAGCCGCATGATACGGTTTACAGCGACCGAATACGGCAAACACGGGAGAGAAGGGAAAAACGAGAGCCTCATTGATACAGTGCGAAGGGGATTGCGTCGGGGAAAGTGCACTTGCGTTCAAGCCCGCCACATGAATGAAGTTCCGAGCTTTGCCCGTATGTCAGCATTTTGTGCTCATATTTCACGTCTTAGCCTGGTGTAAAAACGGCATAGGCAGCAAAATCTTGCAACTGTAATTGCTATAGTAGCTCAAAAGTTTCAAGAAAAGAAAACTTCGATTTAGTCAAATTCTTATCACATATCGAGCTCGTACTCGGTCATGATAGTCAATCTGTTCCTGAGAGAAGTTCGTTGATTTGAGTTGTGAATCTTTTACGTGCGTCAAAATGATATTTCTACTATGTTGTTAGCCGTTTAAAAAGCTCATATCATAAAACCATCTTGTTTAACCTCTTTACCTCGTTTTTTCCCATGTCTGCGTTGATTGGGTCAGTTTGCTATTTCACTTTCACAGATGTAGGAACATGCAAAATTTGAGACTCCATTATTATATAACATAGTTCTTAAGAGTAAATCACATCATCCAACTCTTTACATCCCAACACTCTATGTAGGTATAAACTGAATGTCCCTTGGATACTTTGCAAAGTAGAAAATTCTCAATGTGAGGATCTTTCAGTATGTCAAATAGAGTGAAATGGTGAAGTCTTATAAACGCATCGCATCAAATGAGTATTGATTCAGCAAGTAATAATCAGCTTCGATCTGATGAACTGGTTTCTCAAGGTCATTTTTCAAAGTCCGTCTCAGGAAACCATCAAGGGGCTCTAAAAAGAGCCTAAAAGTGTGAAGAAAATAATTTTCAAAGGACATAGCAATCCTACCTACGTGCACAATAGCGCACGTGCCGCACG
>JAHQIW010000847.1:0-55454 GCA_019055375.1 Parelaphostrongylus tenuis | reverse complement strand
CATGTGAACAAGCAGGGTTCCGAAAAACATTCAGCACTATGAATCACATCCACACTTCTACAAGACTCACTAAAGTTTCACGAGAGTACAAACAACCACTCTGTCATACTTCCATCGATCGGAAGAAAGCCGTAGATTCAGTGGAAACAGAGGCAGTTGTAAAGGCCCTGGAAACCAGGGCGTTCCTATTCGGTGCATAGTGATTCTTGATGGAAAACTGTCAGCAGTAGAGTCATTACATCATCATCGTGATGATTTGCCCTACTCGATTATTCGTGATCCAGCGATGCAACGGCTTATGCTCGACGTTGCCCCATCCCACGAACAGAGATAGGTTTATTATAAAGGATATAAGACAACCTAAAAATATATGCATAAGTACGTTAAAATTACAAAAATAACATAACCGTAGTAACGGCGCCTTACTACGCAATCACGATAATACTGTAACGTTAATGAGTGCGAACTGATAAAGTGAGCCGATTTGATTGTGAATCCGTAAGTGCGAGTGAATAAAGTAAACTACGACTACGGGGCTTGACTAGGCGGCGAACCTCGGGATGCAGTTATGATTGCCCCGAACAAGACCTAAACAGCGAGTGCTGGGAACTAGTGCGTGATTATCAATGTCGGAATGATTCTAGGCGATTATATTCACGTAGGCTGAAACCCATTTTAGGTCTCGGATCAAACAGAACCCATAAGGACTTGGCCCGCCGCCATCGCCATGAACTTCGCTTACAATGAGTTGAGCTTCAGTATGGATATGGAACGGTACGAACAGAACTAAGACAAATAATGATAGGATCAAGACATCGCAAGAAAAAGGTGGAGCAGCGACCGACCACGTGACAAACAGATTTCTAAATGGCCTACCCCAAGATGATGAAGCGATGCGGCCGCGGCAGCGACCTTTAGAGGACCTATCGCGATGGAGCGTGTTAGCTGCTTGTCCACAGGATTCCTTGGCCATCGCTCAAAAAGTAGCAACGGTTCCGTGGAACCGTTGTTACACCCAGCGACTATTGAACATTAGCAAGAGTACAGTGCTCAGTAATCATTCAATAGCAGGAATAACTTTGAGACCAGACTCTGTTACTAGAATGGCCATTATATAGCGCTGTAAGAGAGGACAGATGATCACGCTCTAGTATGCCTGATAATCATTTTTGAGCCATGCATGTGGTTTGCTCTTGGCACTTATACAGTGCAATACACGTATGTCGGCCTTTCAGCCTCATTTTTTGTACGGTGCCTTACGGTTCAGTCAGTTCCGCAAGTGAATGTCGTCAGCTAAGAGAAACCAATGTCGTACGATCTAAATGCTTCCTTTTGTTCATGTTTTATCACGTTTCACCTCAAGGTTCTGTTTTCATATTAGAGTTATATATGGACTAAAGATATGAGCTTGTGGAGTAAATCATGCATTGTCAGAATGACTCCAGGACTCAGGGTTATCTCTTCAGAACTGAGAAACGAAACTCTAGTCAAGCAAGGAAAATCATGCTCCTCTGCGATATACACTGCGCGATCGTTCAAGTGTCGTCTCGGACGATAAGCTTTCGAAGTGTTTTGTAAGTTGCTACCGCAATGAAACAAATAATAAATTATCGTTCACTTACTTCATTGTATTTGAACCACAGAAAAGGAACGGCTGGCGCAAGCGTTCAAACTGAGCACGTTTAGTGCTCTACTCTCATTCACACAAGGAAATAGTTTCTTATGAAACGTGAGATGGCTACTCCACATCAAATTCACTCCAAAAAACCACTGCGTATAATTCTTGCACCACTCATAGTATGCACTTTCCTAACTATTGGAACGGGAGAATTATATCTATGTGAAGGTGCAACAGCAACTGATGAGTATGCATTTATTTCATAGATATCAATAGGTACATATGACTCTTTATATGTGGCGAGGAATGTACACTGAAATCATCCATAAATTTGCAGTACTTCTTTCACCCAGTCTTTGACTACGCACTAGCATAGATAGCCGCGACATGCTCCCACGCACCTCGAAAGCATTTAGTGAGCACTTACATCATAAACTTAGGCTATGAGTGAGAAAGATTTCTGAGTCCAATGTGGGAAAGACTTAGGAGCTTACTGAAATCACTTCATACTGCTATTCTTCCGTTACAAAGTCATGTGCTGAGATCGGATCCGAAAGCCGCTGAAGGTGATCACATGTTTAGCAAGATTTAGCCAGATCACTACTTTAAGAGGTAAATGATGGCAGTGAAAAAAAATGTGGCCAAATAAGTATTATCAAAATATCACGATAAATTCTATGAAGTAGGAGAGAATAAAAGCTGAACTGGTAAGCCATTTGCCTTTTTATTCATAGGTGTGAAGCGATATTGCGTACCTGATATGTAGAAAAAACTTCAAACTTTCAGAAGCATTTATACGAAACCAAGCGAGAAACGGTTAAGGCAAAATTCGAAAGTGTAAAAAGTAACTTGGGGTTTTTGGAGTGAATCTAAAGCGTTTCAAGTATTTTTCGCTGTGAGGTCTTCTGTTCTCGTGCGAGGATAGTGACTTTAACTTTAAAACCATTCTTGTTATGTATCCATATTTTATGAGCCTCTTGATTTTCCACTGAAGTGATGGAGATATCTGGCTGACTGAGTTGTGGAAAACTTAGTAACAAACCTACTGAAAGCGAAATAATCCGAACGTCGCTGTTTGAAAGAATATTTTTATGAAGACTTCGTGTTTGGTCCAATAAGAAAACAAAAATATCTACTACTCAAAATTATTGTCTGAAAAAATTCAAGTTACCGGTTTGATTTCACTTTAACGCTTCGCCATCAAACATGGCAACGATCTTATGTCTCGTATTCCTTCAACTCAAAGTGTCTGCTGTTACTACTGTGTCTAACATATGTTACATGGTGTGCTAGATAACATAATGCTTTCAAATTCCTTAGCAGCCACAAAAGTTTGTTCTTGCAGGCATGCATTCAGTAGTTGCTGTCAGAAAGATTGTAGAATTCGTGAATGTAAAACATCGCCTTCCACGCTTATCGCGGGACTTCGAATTTTTTTTATGTCGATATAAAACTGTGTTTCAGCTCTTTCATTCTTTTCACAACATTACCTGCATATATGCAACATCTTTAGCACGCAAGGTTTTCTAAAGCAATTTATTTCTGTGTTATAAACCTCGATTGCTAAATCCAGTGCGTCCTGTTGTTTTTCATTTCAGTCCATTGAGTCATCTACAGATAATTTTATAGTTCATTGGGTCAACATCGCTGCCTCATGGTGGATGATGTAATCATTCTGCACTGTTATTTATACGAGCAATGACTTTAGCAAGCAAAGTTTCAATCGCAGCCAAATAATGTTGATTACTCAAAAAACGCATCGGTCTTGGTAAGCCTTCGAGTTTAATCAAGTCAATTCAAACATCGTGCGAATGAGATGATTCTTCTTACTGGTGCCCATTTAAGCAAGAGTCAGGCTTAGCTGAATAGCTTAGCACAACAAAGTTTCATTGAGGGATTAGCTTTTGACCTGATAAAAATTTGCATTTTTCCGAAAACACCGCAGGATCAATGAATGTTACCTGCCAATATCACATTTATATCAGTATAACTCACACTGTGATTTTCTTTGTTTCAGCAAGTGCGAGATTGTTTATACAAGTTTATTTTGTACAAAGTAGTACAAGAAAGATCGTATCTGTGCTCAGCGTTTCGACAGTCTTGCGTTCTTTAGAGCCTGAAAGAGTCTAACTGACCAACATCAACTTAGTCAAACACTTCCATAACCAAAACAGAAAGGAACGAAAAGAAAAAAGGAAAAGAAAGAAAAAACATTTGAAGAATTTTAAATCGTGCAATAATCAGGTAGATTGACTCACCGTTTTGTTGTTATGGTATTCACTACATATGAAGAACAGCTGGGCTGAGTCTTACTTGGACAAGGTAAGTGCCTGACTCAGATCCGTATAGATCGATCCAAGATATTGCGCGAAATCATGCGTGATTAGGAGGCACTTAACTTTACGATTTGTATCGGGATTTCTGGAATGGATCCAAAACTCCTCAAGGACTTTGCGCGCCGAGGTCTTGCATTCTTGCTCAAGAATATTTACTTTTACATCAAAATCGTTAGAATTACTTTTATCGGCTATGTGGTCGGACATAGAGTGGCTTATTTGTTTCGCCAATGTACTTGCCGCCGCACCTTATGCAAGAGATAGAGTAAACTGTACCCTTACTCATGCAATCACCTTCGTTACCGTTAAGGCACATTATGCACTTTCTTATTGTACATTGACTATCATTCAAGCGATTGCTGACTAGCTGACGCTGAAGATTATTCGGCGGTATTTCAATCATCGCATAAGCATCATATCCAAGCCTGCCCTTTTCCTAGCCGATAGACGCAATTCTTGCCTGAGCTTCGCCTTTATTACAGAAGGCTTATTACCTGAGCAAAATTTGCGAAAATTCCAGTGCATACCATGGCAACAAACAAAGAGAATTCAACAGCAGTCAAGATCCTACTGCTCGCTGCAACGCAATTTTGTAGACGTTACAGCGTAACTGTAGATTAAAATTTTAATATGTAAATTGTCGATATATATGGCAAACTTGTCAATCCGCTATTTAGAGACCCGCTCAAGAAAGGTATCTGAGAAAGTCATTTGAGCCTATCAAGAGGTCTGTTATGGGCACTTATACAAAACAGGAAACGTGTTTTAGTGCTACAGCCTCGTCAGTTGCAGTGTGCCTTTTCATTCACTCAGTTCCTATGGGGACTAGCTCCATACAAAGAAATTTAAAACAAACTCTTTACACTCAACATGCTGTGGAGCAATCGCCACGCCGTTCTTTTAAAATGAATGAATGTCGATATGGCGTACAGATGCTACGTCGATAATGTAACAATATCCTGACACCGAGATCTCAGGAACGGCTGAGCGAAAAGGGACCGTGCGCTGACAGACTGCGAAGCCTATACACATGCCTTACACTGTATAAGTGCTTATGACTAACCCTATGAAAGCCTCAAATAACATTGTCAGATTATATATCTTTGCGTCACATTTTGAATTTGAAATCGTCTCCTTAAAAGCCTTATGTTACGACAGCTTTTAGATTCCGGTGATGAAACCAAGTATGATCATTTTTATGAATGTTTCTAATCTTCCTTTCCTTACAGGCGCCCACTCCAATTCCTAATATTGCCGAGATTGTGGCTAGCATCAAAATTATGAAATGATCGGTTGAATGACTTGCTACCCTCAATTTTGTTCTTGTAAAACATTTAGACATCGTGTACTCAGCTGAAAACAAGTTTCACATTCATTAAATTCTAAACCGGCTTTCACTGAACTTGGTATAGATGATTAGTAATTTCTTTTACTGATGAAGCGTACACGAGATTATATAAAATATGATGACTAATGTTTTGGCGATATCGTCTTCGTCAAAGCCACAATAATTCGCGCCACAGTTCCAGGTCTACAAAAGCTGTTCTTCGTACGATGTTGATCGCTGTAGTCATTGCATCGAGATGAATAGAGAAAAGTGTATCAGTGGGCAAATGATGTAGCGTCTAAAGCGTTGTCTTTTATAGAAGGTTTCTGCCATTTTGATATAACCTATCATCACTGGGCAGCTCTCTGTGATAGAAAACGGTCTCCGGGCAATTGCGACGCTCGTATGTGCTCCTCCGGCGAGAATCCATAATGCAGCATTTGGGTAGTGATCCACTCTACTCAATTCACCACAACGCAACGGCAACGGCGATCAACATTGTTCGAGGGGATAAGCTCCGTTGATATATTGATCACCTATCACCTGCGGGGTCGGAGGTTTTTTGTCCTCATCACTACGTCTTCGATGCTCTTAAACGCTCCCCAAGTCGCTCGTTTCCTGCTGGTCAACTCTGGAGCTAGGCTGTTCATCATGCTGATTTCATGACTCAGATAGACGTAGCTGAAGCAATCGAAGATTTTTGTTTTATTGAGAGTGAATGGGGCATTCAACACCCATCCGTCCCCATAAACATCGCTTTCGTTAGATTTAGTTGAAGACCAATCTTTCCACAAGCGTTACCGAAATTGATTAACATTCGTTCCGCTTGGCTGATGTTTGGTGTTATGAGAACGATATCGTCAGCAAAGCGAAGATGGTTCAATCGTCGACAGTCAATTTTCACTTCCATATCGTCCCATTCTAATATTCGCCTGACGTTTTGTAGGATGGCAATAAATAGTTTTGGCAAAATCGTATCACCTTGTCGAACCCCTCTTCTTACGTCAGTGGTGATATTGTTGTAGAATGGAGATACATTGGTAGTGAAATCTTTATAAAGCTCACGAAGGATCATTATGTACCGAGTAGGGACGCCCTGGTTATGCAGAGCCTCTGTAACAGCTTTTGTTTCCACTGAATTAAAGGCTTTCTTCAGATCGATGAAAGATAGACAGAGTGGTTGTTTGTACTCTCGTGAAACTTCAGTGAGTCTTGTAATAGTGTGGATGTGGTCTATGGTACTAAATCCTTTTCGGAACCCTGCTTGCTCGCATGGCTGTCCTTCGTCCAGTGTTCTGTCAATTCTGTTTAGGATGACTCGAGTGAAGAGTTTATAGATAACGGACAGCAAGCAGATTGGGCGATAATTGCCTATGTCGTGAAGGTCTCCCTTTTCAAACAACAATACGTCCCTGCTGGTTTTCCATTGAATGGGAACCTTGCATTCTGAAAGGTAGCGAGTGATGAGCCGAGCCAGGGTGTTGATGAGAACTGGCGCTAGGTTCTTCAGGTGTTCTGGTCTAATACTACCTGGACCAAGTGCTGTTCTATTCTTCACCGTCGGTATAGCATGTCGGATTCGGAAGCGAGGACCTGTGGAACGACATATTCATCCTATTGTAATTTATATGGCGGTAAGAGAACATGGATAGCTAAAAGATCCGAGTAGCATTGGCAAATGATTTCTCCATTGTCCTTCTGGAAGCTGTAAGTGTCACGTCAGGGCATCGAAGTGCAATCGTCTTAGTCTTATGAATGGCCAAACCTCGCTGGGCTCTACGAATGCTCCTCTCAGATTCTGCAGCTTCTGCCATAACTGCTGCTCGCCTCTCTTGACGTTGTCTTTTATCACTTCTCTGCAGCGTTTCGCTAGATTGGACGTAAGGATTTGGTTGCCTGTAGCTCGTGCGATTTCACGTCGACGTATCAGCTCCAGTGTCTGCGGAGACAAGCGTCTCTTCGTGACCTTGGGACTCTCGGCTTTCGTAGCGCTAACTTGAAGATGTTCAACGAGTCGATCGTATTCTTCGTCGATGTTGTCGACAACGGTATCTTCCCAAGAGCCGACTAATGATTTGAATACGTCCCAATTTGTAGTGTTCTGAGACTTCGTTGTTGAATTTTAGCTGCTTTCCGTGCGAGCCGCGAAAAACGGAAAGTGCCGCGAAAGAGGCGATGGTGTGATCTCGTGTGGAACTTGAAACTAACAGGAACATCTGTCAGGCAAAACCTTCAATCTACTGAGACGTGGTCTATCTCGTTATAATACTCTCCATTGAGAGAATTCCACCTCCATTGCTGAGAGTGAAGCTTTGGAATTGTGAGTCACCATGGATAGTTTGGGTCGCCATGATAAACTTAGATAGCCTCTCATCCTGTTCATTCAGTTCTAGTCCGTGGACCCCAATGTGACGCTCTTCAGACGTCCTTCTAGGTTCAAGTTTTGCATTAAAATCTCCGACAATGACCTTGAAGGATGTATGATCTTCTCTGAAGAGTTTTTCGAGGTCCATATAGAACGCTTCGACTTCGTCTTCGTCATAACTTGATGTTGGTGCGTATGCAACGATAATGGTCAGTGCGGCTTGCTGGTAGTTCAAAAACATTATAACGCGGAACATCGGATGACCTCATTTTGTGGTAACAACTGATGAAACGACCAAGCTGGGGCTCGTTTATATCAACAACCGTTCATGAACTGTACTAAAATATGATGAATCAAAATTCATATTGGGATGCACCACCTTCTTCTTGACAATTATTTTTTTTGGAACAATCAATTTATCTAATACTAGGTGATGTATAGAAGTTTGTTATTGCACACAGATGTAATCTCAAATGTAAGTTTTTTCCTTCTAATCAAAATGAAGAGGCTTGACAGTTCATCAGTTCTGAAACGTGTCACAAGCCAAACACTTATTACGAAAGGACTTTGAACTTCATATAAAAAAAACTTTAACTCAATTAGCACAATCTCCCAATTTAAATTATTCTCAAGACCGACAATCGATTAACCTTGGCATTGATTGAATAATCAAGTGATTTTCTTATTCAGCAAACACGATGTTGTTGAAATATGTTAATTTTGTACATGTAGCACATGAGGTATCACAACAACGCATGTCGTATCAAGGTTTCGGCGCTTTGCCTTCTTCAGAGCGTAAAAGAGCCAAATATCCACAAAAAATCGATCCGGGATATGGCACGAAATCACGTGTGATGACAAGCATTTCATCTTTTCAATTCACATTTAGCTCACTGACAATCACATGTGCCGTTTTCGGTACATAGCGCGGCACCAGTCTTCCCAGCCTGAGCCAGGCACAGCCTCACCTATCACTTGTTCTAGCATAATCTTCAACAATTAATTCAAAGACCTGAAACATCTAGGCGGTGAGTGTTTTTGAAATGAAGTTCTCTATTATGCGGGCCAAAGTTCGCTTCTTACGTTCATGCTGAGGATATGAAGGTTTTTAACCAAATGATTTCCTGATCAATTTGACCTCTCCAGAATGTGAAGAGGGAGAGCCTAGCAGGAACGTAAGCCACCCAAGATTATTGTATTATTTATGCTGCGCTACTATATTGTACTGTTGCATTGCGTCGCTAATATTCAATATATACTATTAAACCCCTCTGAACTGCTTCACAGAAAAAACTACAACAGACTGACAGTTTTAGCGCCAATTTCTTACTTATGCGAGTTGAAGAATTTTCCCTGACGAACATGAAATGGATGGAACTTTCAAACCACTACTGTGTTTTGAGTCTCATGATAACAGGAATGTTTTACAGAACGTTTTTCTTGAAGAATAGTTTACGAAATCCATTCTACGCCACGATGTTGCTGTGAAGCGATTTAATGAGATGTTAAAAGAGTTCCACAATCTCATCAACAGAAATATTGAAATCGTATTGAAAGCACTTTCAAGCAATCTATTTTCTTTTGAGATTTGAAAATATTCGCTTTCAGGCGCTAAACCGACTCAGTTGGAAAACTCAAAATAGTGCATGAGTCATGCTGAACCTTTATTACTATGCAAACGATACTTCCCACATTAACATGATTCCTTATGACAAATTTTCAGAAATGTCGTCGGCCACTGAATGCTCATAAATGTAACAGAACTGTGATGTGACTCCACTATGCGAAATGTACAATAATCTTTACTTAACAGCTGACGTTTCGGCAGTTCGCCTTCTTCAGAGCCTGAAAAGGTGAAATTGTCTGCAATCCAATTAGTCAAACACCTCCACTACTCCCTTGTAAAAAATCACCAGACCTAAATTCCAATCGCATCAAGCACAAAACCAACTCTCAACGTACTCACCGCTTTTTATATATGTGTTTCACTAAATGATTCAAGTGAAGATCACTGGAAGGAGATCACATAGGCTCGTAATGCATCCTACCCATCAAAACAACAGTCACATACTGACTCATATCACAAGTGATAACGAGGCATTCGTCCCTGCGGTTTATAGCTGAATTGGTGGTATTAATCCAAAGTGTTTCCAGAGTTTTCCGCGCTGATGTTTTTCGCTCCTGCGCAAAGATGGTGACTTTGATATCAAAATCAACTCCGTCGTGTTTCTGTTCTCTATGCGTCCCTAACGGGGTATTCCGTTTTAAGACGCTTATCAGCTAGGTGTTCTTCTATGCGGGCGTAGAGCGGCCTACCCGTTTCGCCAATATATTTATCGCTACACGCTTTGCAAGCGATTGCGTAAACTGTACCTACGCTCATGCAGTCACCATCTCTGCCGTTAGCACATATTTCAAAATGTTTCATTATACAGAGACGGTCATATAAGTGGTTATGAACTAATTGGCGTCTTAGAGTATGCGGTGGTATTTCAATAATAGCCACTTAGTGCTCTAAACCTGCTCTTTCCAAACAGCGTTTTATAGCATTACTAATCTTATTTTAAAAGAAAGCGAGGATAAACGGGATTT
This sequence comes from Parelaphostrongylus tenuis, assembly GCA_019055375.1. Lineage (NCBI taxonomy): Eukaryota > Metazoa > Nematoda > Chromadorea > Rhabditida > Metastrongylidae > Parelaphostrongylus > Parelaphostrongylus tenuis. Next base: position 45,216 of record JAHQIW010000847.1, on the reverse strand, counting down.
TCTTTTTAACTGAGTTTTCGTTCGGAGGCGTACTTCTTCCTCTAAACCTAAGCCGAGAGGTTACAAATTCGTATCCATTACAAGTGGCTATTTTCCTAGCCAGTTTCACGGATTCCAGACTTTTTTTTAGCACTTTGATACCCAGCGCATAGCTTACCAGGCTCTAAACGTGGGGGCTGGGTACTCACGAGTAGCTTGCCGGACTCTCTCGGAGGAGCTGGAGGAGCTTATTTGCTGGAGGCGACTCCAAACCGCCTCCCATATACTTCCCAGCCGCTGATTGCGGGCTTTTGGCCGACTTGACACGTTGAATAAGAGTTTTGTCAAATCAGCACTGCAGAAGCACAGAGCTTATCCCCTGAATCCACTTGTGTCTCTGGGAAGCACACGGTAGCTTTTGGCTTGCGTTCATTCCCATATCCACCTCCTAAAGACTGGCCATATGCACTCGTGACTAACCTGGGGGATCCCTCAAATGGTGAGATTCGTGGGATAATCAACAAACTTTTCATAATCCGAAATGAATATGAAATAAACCGCAAGTACATCCTCATTACCAACGAAACAAAGTGAGAGAGAGAAACGAACATTGGACTGATGCAAAATATAATCGCATTGATTCAAGATTATACTTCAATATCAATCGCTTTTTCACACTAGCTTATACTATCAACAAGGCAGAGATGACTGTTATTTTGCTCTCAATGGATTCTTAAGCAGTGACTCGCATTTCCGCTAAAATGTTCTCACAAGCCGTTGTATCAATTCAGTGGATTGGTGATTCAAAACAGTGGTTGGTTCAAAAATGAAACTACAGAGCAGAAAGCTCGCTCTGCGGACGCTACTAGTGGAAATGCAATTTAGCTGGAACGTTGCTAGTAACTCCATTATATCTTCAACCAAATTCTAGGAAAAGAAGAAACATGTGCATTTTCAATAAATTTTCTCGAAGAGTGCCTGAAGTTTTGATTATTTCCTGTTTTTCAATGTTCTGAAAGAATGAGCACTGAGTGCCATAGTTTATAATGCTTACCTAATGTCCAGGTTCCAAAAAATCAACATTGTGTAAACAAAGAGTCATCCTTTTCATGGCTTAACATATAATTGCAAAACGAGATGGTAATAGAAAAATAACTTCATTAAAAGGTAAATGGAGAATTTTTCAACAAAGATGAGACAAAATAAATGAGCAGTTGCGGACGGACCATATTTCAATTCCCTGAAAACTCTGACGGGTAACCGCCTTCTTGAGTTTTACCACAAGATTCGTCCAAAAGTTGTGTTGGTAAAGAATCAAGAAACAAAGACTCACCATTTCCCGAAAAAAAATCAGAAGTAAATGGTGTTCCAAGAGTAGGAAGGCCATTTGCTTTATTTGGTCTACCACTAAAATCAAGAAAAATGATAATCAAAAAGAGACGTGGGCTTAAATTTTCTCGTTCGCCATCCGTAGAATTTTCGTAATCTGGTGCTTTGAGCCCATGGAGAAGAATCCACTTACAAGTTATTTAATAGATGAGTACCGAAGAAGACCACAAAGTAGAGTTCTAACATGCCGAAGTTCATTCACAAATTGATTGCATTCTCTAAGTTCATTTAGTCAATATGACGACGCTGCTAAATAATAGTCTACCTGATAAGCTTCAATGTCTCGGTCTTCTTCAGATCCGATGGTTAGCGTTAATGTCCACACTCGTTTTATCATGTCGTGAATCTTTGGCTCGTTTTTCGTCTGAGTCGACTCTTTTAGAGCTGAAGAGCACCTCAATTGAGGAACATAACCTGGTGATGTCTTTATATACACTACGGCTGTTAATGATGGTGACAACGCGGTGATAATAATTCCGTTTTCATGACAGCAAATCTGGAAAATGTATGGCATATTTTAAGCTTTTATGAGGCCTGTTTTGGCACCTATATAGCTTACAGTCTAAAGCGTTTTTGCACTACATAAGCCCCATAATCTCATGAAAAGCCCTAAACAATTTATCAGACTATACTGCTTTTGATCACGGTCTCAAATAGTCGATTGGAAGAAATTGTTACATATGCTCTATGGCAGTTCTAAGTCTCCTAATCAGCAATCACTCACTTTAAAAGCACGCTGCAGTGTTTTTCACCGTAAGTCAAGTGCAGAATGTTCGTCGTCGATTCTTCTATATAAGGGGTAAGTCCTCTAGAAAGTGACTGAGTGAGTACGTGCAACTGACTGTGAGGCCGAAACACGCGTGCTGCACCTTATAAGCGCCACAATGGACATCATGAAAGGCTTAAAATATGTTATCAGATTATATTGTTTTTGAGCTACATCTCAGGATAGTTGACTGGAAAGCTTCCTGCATTAGTCCGTATGATAAACGGTTAGCAGAGAGCGTTGTAATAATTTTGAAACCGACTTTTGTCTAACCTCGATTTACCAATTTGATCACATTTTCCTTCTTGATCACGTCAACAACGAGAGGTTGACTAATAAAAACTTACTTGCTTCCACCGACTGATCCAGAAGAACAACACCTGGCAATCGTCTCGCCCAAGTTGGATCTTCCCCAGTGGACAGCGCTCAGCTTAAGTACCTTATTCGGCGATGCCCTTGTACACAGGTCAAGTTTTTATGCCATTGATTGTGTCCAATGATTATATATGTCTTTCTCCAAGCAATCCAGCCTGCAGCAGTAGGTATAACTATGCAATGGTACAACGCACAATTTCACAACCGGCTTTCTCCTAACTTCAGTATTACTAGTAAATCATATTATTTTCGATTGATTAAGCCTGTGGTTAACTATTGCTGCCCTTGAAGGCTATCTCACGTCCATTGAGCCTGATTTTCAAAGCACCACATTCCCTCCATCATTTGTGCGACATATTTTACTTAATTCGTAATGTCCCGAACAAAGACTCAATCAAAAACCGAGTATTATTATGCTAAGCATTAGCTTACATGAACACTGTTGTTGTCCGCAGCGTGAAGTTGATTGACGCCAGTTATGAGTATGAGGAAAAAGATTCTGAGCACCTGCTGAAATTCCAAAGTTTGTACATAAAGTCAGCTAAAAGCCACATCAAGTCTTTTACATAACAAACATCATCATTATCTCCGATTTTCTGCCAGCGACCTGCGAGCTTTCGAATCTATTTGAATGAGGGCACTACTTGGGCTTTGAAACAAGGAGCTTTGACATGCGTGTTCAATTTGATCATCAAATATCTCAAATCGGTATCCACGCCGGGAATATTCCTTTGAGTGGAATCGCACCATAACCGAACGACGCAACAATTGGACTGCAGGTTGGGTGCGGTAAAACCTCGACTCTCCCCTGTTCATCAAACTTTTCTTTAACTCGATGGCGACCAAGTTGAAATCTGGGCGCGGCACGCTACATAGTCGAGCGGCGAGCTACAATCACGATACTGCAGTCTTAAAATAAAATTTCTACTTCTATCGTCACTAAAAAAATTTTAGTCGCAATAAATAAGTCATAGGAGGTAATGGATAGGAGGTTATTGGAACTATTTGTAGTAGGATTATTTCCAACCCTCCTCCCTAGAGCCCGACGTTTCGAGGGAAAAGCCAGTTGCTCACGAAAATGGGATGTTTCATTTTGTTACTGATATCTCTATGCCATCTTAGCCATATCCACTTATTAATCAAACATGTTTATCTTTTATTTTTCATGTTGACAATTTCTCCTTATTCATTGCTGCATACGATTAGTAATGAAAAGCACAAGCACTTTATCAGTTTGTGCCTCTGAGATCAAAAATTGCGATAAAAACGGGCATTTTTTGAAACTGATACATTTTATGAAGTACCCAAAAGCAATGATAGTGAGAAGAAATGAGAAATCGATCAATTTTTTGATAAAAATGATGCTGAACACCGCATACAGTGCCATCTGATCAATAATTATCGATGATTTCTCGATTATTTATAAACTACTGGAGTTGGAACCTTTTCGAACTATAAAAGGACTTTGTTTTATCGATTAATGGGTAGTAAGTTTTTGTTATACTCGTTAATTCTGTACTGCGAGCGCATTTTATCACAGTGATTTTGACACTGGATATTCGTGCCATTTAGGTCCTCTACGTAATCCTTTTAGTTGAATGCCCTCAAGAAGACTTTAGACGCCTGATCAATTTCCCACCCTCCCAATAACTGCAACATGACCAGTAAGTCATTACATGTTATCGGACGTCCAACAGTGAGACAGACACCTCCATGTTGCCCAGTTGCTTTCGAGGGCATCCTTTTCAATAGTGGGATTATCAGCTCCACTATATGATTTGTTTCGGCTTCCACCAAACAGGTTCCAGCTCGTGTTCCATCTTAGCTAATGGCAGAATTATTCCTGCGAACTCTGTCGTGCTTACTCCTGCCATAAACTGGAACTCCCTCCATATTTGTCACTTCTACGAGTTCCACATTGTAAGACATGTGCTTCAGAGTCAAATTCTTATAAATAGGAGATAGAATTGTACAATAAAAGCTACAAGTAGAGTTACTCTAAGGGTATACCTTTCGAATCAAAAGGTAGGCATTATTGAAACATGTGGGTATTCCTCATACGAAAACACGGTTCTGTAATAAATAATCTACCCTTTGATTAGGCTAAATATGACAAAAATCTGAAAGCATTTGTGTAAGCAAAGAAAAAGCCAGCGTAAAGTTTAGACAACGGGATATCTAGTCAAAAAGCAAAGAGCAGTCGTCTTTTCATTAAATACAGCGCAATATGAAGGTTCTCCTATGAACTAAGCCTATACAAAAATCTTCATTTCTCAAGCTATTGATTGGTTGCGAATAGTCTAGTGAAAATATCTTCTATGTTAAAAAAATGCACGGAAACACGAACACATTTCACAGAATGTGACTGCACTTCGCACATTTCGGAATAGAAAGGGGAAATTTCTTGGATAACTCAGTGCTTTTTCTACTAATAGCAAGCTTATAAAATTCTCCCCAGTAATATTCAATACTTTATGCCGACATAGTTCCTCTGAAATCAAAATTTCACTGGAAAAACCAAGAAATCCCCAGTGTAGTTGGAAAAATGAACTCCGATTGTAAAATGTTACCATCCATTTAGTTAGTAGAACGTCAATGAAAGTCTTTTCACAGATTAAACTCAGTATAAAGATCTAATTTTGAAGCTACGATTGATTAAAAAAACGTAAATGAATAAGGAAGAAATGAATGTTATATAACAGCTGGAAATATGTTCCCTTTCACGACAATGTCGTTTTCCTCGCTGAAACATAAAATATTTTCTGATACATGGGGGTTTTCTTTACTATAAAACTCTTTATAAACATCTCTTCTGTAATATATCATCAAAATCAAACTTTCTCAGCATCGAATTTCGCGATATTATCCTAAAAATTTGCTGTTAAGTTGAAGCAGTTCACTCTGAAAGCAAAACGTAATTTTCTTATTGACTTTCACTTCGTATTCTCAGAAACGAAACCTATTGCTCAAATCTCCAGTTCTTAAACAAGCGAATGATTGCTAATAATTTGGTGAAGAAGCTCTTTTTGTAAAAAGGAAGAAATCACAAGTATTTTCTATTTAATGCAACTTCACTTCACGCAATTCTTGATAGTAAGTAAATACTTCAAGACCAAGTGAATATTCGTCCTACTATAATACGCTTGTAGAGGCCCAACTAACGATAATCTAATTTTTTATAGCGAGAGAGCTTACTTAACATTAGCATCCTACCATGTTTTGCCAAAAAACCGTCGTGGAACTGGAATAAAGGACTTTAAAACAGAACCTCGTCTTTTTTTCGTTCGTAGAATGTAATGTAGAATTTTTCAACAAATTAAGCTTAGTCTAAAAATCAAAATCTTTCAGACTTTCAATTGAGGACAAAAGCATAGTTCAAAAAGAAAGAAGAGAGTGTCATATGACAACTGATAGTGAGTTTAAATTCTTCCTATTTTGACTGCCACTTGCAGTGGTATGGTCTTATAGTATACCAAATATATGGAGTACTGTGCAAAAACGTTTGCGTCAGCCGGGATCCCGGCTGATAGTGAGTTTGCTTTCAAAATGTGGTTCTTTGGTTCAATCACAGATTGGTTCGGGTAGATGGACGTTTCCTATATCGAAAACTCTATAGAGGTCTTTTTTTGATCTTTTACCACTCAATACTGACAATGTGCCTTCAGAGCCTCAATCAACAAATGAATATCTATTTCCATCGAAGCGCGTCATGATACGAACCCGCCGCAAGAGCGGCGCACTCTATGTACCGAAAACGGTACATAAGGTCGACAACTAGTCAATCCTCTTTGTTGTGAAAGGTTTAGCATTGTCTTGCTGAAACCGGGCGCGCCAATCAACACCTACTACTTAAACAGATATACGTAACAGCTATAAGAAATTGATAACGGAAATTACACATAACCTTGAGGTATAACTCGTACATAACACGTAACTGTCAAAAGCTCACTTCCATTCGTCATCTGCAGCATCGTGTTCTTCGCTAAGTCCATCATATTCATCGTCGTCTTCCCTTCCAGAAGATCTCACTCGCTTTTTTGCAGAACCAGAGGCAACTCCAGCAATAGCTGAACAAACAGTTCACTCTGTATCAATTCACCCTATCTGAAATTTGGCAAGATGTTTTGACACAGTATCGATGTAGTCCGTAGTCCTTTTTCTACAAACCAGAACATAAGGATGTTATAAATTCATTTAAAATGTTAACGCTTCACTGGATTTCATCAATTCCAGCGTCTGGAAAGATCATTCTGTTACAACCTAGTCAGTCAAACACTTACATGCATTTCTTCAACACAAAGAAACACCAAACCTATGTTTCCATCGTATTGAGGACCAAAAACTTTTCCACACTCCTTTGCCTTCTAGATATCCCCGGCTGAATTTTCCAAGTGAAGACCAACCATATGGAGTTCATCTGAAACAAAATAGCACTTCTATACATTGCCTCATGTCAAGTAAGCCAAATAGTGAGGCATTTCTAGCTATGGTTTGTGCTTGAATTGGTGGTATTCATCCAGAACGCCACTAAAATCTTACGCGCTGATGTTTCACGTTTTTGTACTAGGATTCTGATTTCTGCATCAAAACCATCTCCGTTGTGTGGATTTACTAGGCAAGCTCAGTGGAAATTTGATTTCGCTTCAAGCTATTTTGTACGAATACAGAGCGACCTACCTATTTCGCCAGTGTCCCTGCTGCTTTACAAGAGGTTAGGTAACTTGCACCTATATTCATGCAATCACCATCTTCACTGCCGGGGTATATATTAACCCTTGCGTTGTACATAGATGTTTACATGAATGATTGCAAACAGTTTGAATCTTAAACTAGTCGCTGATATTTCACTCACCGTTTCCAATTTCTCTAAGCCTGCCCTTTTGAAAGAGTATCAGACAGTGATATTAATTCCATTTCGAAGGAAGGGTAGATATGCCGGACCTTAATTCACTGCAGAGCTCATGTGACACTATGGTTAAAGGTGCTTTGCGTTGCACACAAGGACGATCGCTCGATCTCGTGCTCATGACTCACCAAACCTTCCATCTCTCTGAGATCAGTAAATTGATACCAGACTTGTCTGGGAGGATAAGCAGCATTAACTCGATACAACGGTAGGACACTGCCGGTAACTGTAAAGGCCAAATTTGCATTCAAACACCTCAATGGAAACTAAAAACTGAAACGGATGTATAGTACATTCTCTAAGCATATATAGTGCATTGATCAATGCTGAGTGCCTCATCCTTTATCTTTTGAAAGTACTGGAAATTCCATTTGGGGGCGCATAATCTACCAAATCAGGTTTGAATAAAGTGCTGATCAGCTCACACTGCTGAGTTGTTCATTGAAATAATTAGATAACTCGCGTATCAAATGGCTTGATTTTTGATTTCGACTGCTATACTTCAGCAACACTAACATTGACTTCATAGAAAATATTCTTTTGTCTTCTATTATACAAATATTCATTTGTAAGGTTTAAATTCATGTCCAAAATTAGTAACATCTTCTAATTGATCTCAACAGAGATGATGATATGGGACAAAAATTACTACATTACCTATTCTTCTTGCCTCCAATACTCTTGCTAACGACGCCATCAAATCATTACCCTGCGATGATTTGCTCCCTGACAACGCAGAAGAACTGAGTGACTCACTCTCCTTAAAGAGCAAAAATGAACAGCAAAAAATATAGCAACACAACCAATGAAGAAAACTCAGAGATACAAACCACTTGTGCAGGGCGACGAGAGTAACCTACGCTTTTCAACTTAGGTTTTTGGCACCGCCAGCTGCACGAATCGCAACCATCAGGCCGGTCCCATAAAATAAAAGATAACTGTAAAGCGAATGAGTGCGATAATTCAAAAACTAACCTATCAACTGGTGGCACTGATGATGACGAGGATTTGGAAAAACAACAGACGAAGGCAAAGTTGGAGGAGGAGGAGTAGGTGCCGGTGGTGGTGGAGGAGGCTCTGTATGAGTTCCAAGTAACGATGGTATTGTCAGAGGTGGAGGAGGCGGTGGTGGAGGTGGCGGTAGATGAGGATCACCAGCATTAATAGTTTCTTTTGGCGTTGCCACCTCAACAAAAACTCCTGATCCCGAAAATGACGGAGTTCCGGCAGCAGGATGTTGCAGTTTTTCACCACGATGATTCAACTTCGAATGCTCGCTGCCTGGAACTAAGTTGCCTAAAACACGTCTACACAACCTCTTCGTTTGAAAAACTGAGAACTTTTACATGCTAATCACAATAGGGGGCTACTGAAACAACCATAAGAGAGCTGAGATAGAGCAAAGTTGGAATTTCAAGTGGGTTTAAACCTGAGATTATCCCTTCCTAAGAGTTCACTAAATTTTCCACTACACCAATAAAGGCTTTCGCTCCTTCAAAACTGAGAATATTCGCATGCTGACCGCGACAAAAACTATTCCATACTTTTACCTTAATTTTCTAACCGATTCTCAATTAAACTGCAGTCTTCAGTGTGAAGCATGAAAAGTTCATGAATACGAAAAAAACTGAGACGTAACCCGATTACCCTTTCTGGGAACTCACCAAGCTCTTCACTAAACCAACTTGGCTCTCGCTCTGCCCTTCGTTATTTCCTTTACTCGTTCACTACAGTTCATCATCCAACTCTTCTCAAGCTTTTGGACAGATATTTGTCTAAGTGACAAATAGAATAATTACTCAGGTGCAAATCTTTCAAATGCTTGAAAGACGGAAAGCGGCAGTAGATAAGTACTTGATATATTTTACAATAATTGGCAGAATTACTCCAGGAATTGGAGACTTCTGATATTCACCAACCTTTATCCACGTCAACATCCTGTAACACCTCTTTCAAATCGCTATCTAAGAGATTTGAATTTTTGTGTGATATTTCAAATGTAGCAAACGTTGACGGTGTGGGACCATAATCCGACAGCGTCAATCTTCTGCAATTCCTGAACATGAAGCATCAAAATTCATCTCTTCAAACAAAAAAAAATTAGCAGTGCTATGGCTAAAATGAGCATGTGGCGCAGTGGTTAGAGGTGCTCTGCGTCGCACACGAGATCAATGGTTCGCTCCTCGCGCTCATGGCTCACCAAGTCATCCATCCCTCCGGGGTCGGTAAATTGGTACCAAGACTGGTCTCAGACTTGTCTGGGAGGATAAGCAGCACTGACTCGGTTCAGCGGGAAGCCACCGCGAGTCATTGTTAAGGCCAGATATGCATTCAGTCACCTCAAAAACGAAGTTAAAAATTGAAGTCGAATGCATGGCGCAGTCCTCAGGGATTGATCAACGCTGAGAGCTTTATCCTTTATCCTTATTTATGGCTAAAATAAAGACAAAGCATTCGGCTCTGAATAACCCACTAAAATGCACTATGTACTGAACTTCATTAGACATCGTTACTGATTTACTGGATGCATGCATACCAGATCATCACAACGATGGCATATCGGGTATGTGAGCATTACTTTTCGTTCCAGACAAGTCCGGTATCAATTTGTCAATCGCCGATGGATGGAAGGCTTGCTGAAGCCAGCTCAGGATTTAACGCCTGCTAAGCGTGCGCTACAATGCTTCTCTTAACGATTGAACTAGAAGCGCCCTATTTTTACGCGTACTGTATCAATACCACACTTCCACCTTCACTTTTATCAAATATCAATTCTAACAAAAAAGACGTGGTAAAATCTGGTAGAATATTAGGAAGATCAAGATCTTCAATGGGAGCTGATTCAGGTATATAGTCAAGCGGATTCCTCACTTGACTATAGCTTCCATCAATAGCTGATGCATCGCCTACAGCCTGATCACTGAAAAAATGGCTTTGAAGCAAAGTTTCTGAGATATTGATTCGTAACGGAGTAATATAGGTCTCACGTCACCCAAAATAATTAAGCTTTTCCAACTTTGAATACAGAGATCTCATCTCGTAGTGAACTTTGATGATTTAAAATAGACTATTAGATCCTTAGACCTTCATGAACAAGAGAGAACGTCTCGAAAACTCATCTTTCATAGCCTATTTTCGCCAACTCTCGTTTCTTATTAACGCAATTTGAGATTTGAACAAAGGAAAAGAGAAATGCTCCGGAACGCCGTCGATCCTATCATGGCAGATGAATTCGATGCACTTGGATGATTTTATTCCCACTACAAGTTCATCCGTACCGCTATAAAACATGTCAGCAAACGACGAAACTTTCCTCGGAGTTTGAGAAACAATATTAAAGAGAATAAAAGACTAATCAAGGATTCCTTTTGTCACATAATCTACACGGATGCAGAACCTTTCCGAGAAGTCTCTAAATTTGCTCGCAACAAATGACTCGGGAGATAGAATCGCTTTGGCTCTTTTAGCTCTCGTCCCATATCTACGACAGATGGAAGCCTCGATGTTGGTTCGAACACATTTGGAGTGAAATTAGTTATGTAGTCGACAAAAATTCTCTACTTAACCCTCTCTTTTAGCAGAGATATTATATATACGTTGATCTAATGATGTCAAGTAGAACGCAAAACCTGACACCTCGTAGCTCTTTACGTAACTTGATTCACTTGCCGATATACGACCAACCAAGTCGCGTTAACATCTTGTCGCTGACAGAATCGATACCTCATATCGCAGCAAAAATGATAGCAGAAACGATTGCTCGGTGGTGTAGTGGCTAGCACGCGTTTGCGGAAAGGTTGAAGGGAAAGGTTTTCGTTTGCGGTTTCAATTCCTGCCAAAAGTCCTAGGATTTGCATATCACTTAACCTCATTGGATAAAAGTGGTTACTTGACAAGAAAACAGCATCCAATGGACCTATCGAGAACTAAGAGGTAATGAACATCACTCTGGCAGTGACAACTAGCATAGCAAAGTGAGCTGGAGAGTTAATAGCACAGTGTTTTAGAGAAAATTAATTTTGAGTAAATGGAACGATGCTATAAAAGTGATGATCAATCAAGGTCACCCTAAAAACGACACAGGTAATTCCGAAATTAACCACATAGGCTTGTGGACTTTTGGTGGATAGAATTCATTCCCTTCATTAACCTGTCATTTACCTACAGTTACACAATTCGCCGTGGTTCAATGAACAGTAGAAAATAAGATTTTTGACTAATAACATGTATGGAATGCTATGGCACAAAGAAAGAATATCGGCTTCATTCACAAAATTTTTTATCGCAATAAAAGCAAAAAAACACGGAGCAAAACACCGTTCTTGCGTACTCAAACCGCTTTTGGAAGTCGGAAATGTGTGAAAACAACTGTTATGAAAATTCACCATTCCGATCAATGATGACAGGAACCACCAGCCCTTGTGCAGGAACATATTCCGCAGCAGGAAAATGAGAAGGACGCATCTACACAACGGAGGTGTTCATCTGAATACCATCGGTCATTTGGCTAAACAAACAAATTCAAAACCAAACACCAGTTTTTATATAATTGCAGCTTGATAACGGATCGAATAACAGCAGTGCATTTCAGAGTGGATATGAAAATCTGACAAATTAGAAGCATTTTTGCCTTCATGAGAAAGAATTCTGTAATTTAGAAAATGAAAAACTTTCGAAAATGCAGTGAAATCCCCACAGCCAACTATCTGTTAACCTCGGCGCTCTCCAATGACAGACTAGTTTCCATGGTTAGCCAAAATTCGAGGTACGTGTGATACAACTTATTCAAACAGTCGGCATCTCGGCGGTTCTGCTTTCTTGAGAGTTTGTAAAGAATCGTGTTGCCCACAACCCAGTCAGCTAAACACCTCCATTACTTCATAAGAAAAATCGTAAATCTAGATTTCAGTAAGCATTAAGCAGAGAAACAACCCTGTTGTGGTCAAAAATCAACACAGACACATAACCGAAAGGATTTCGAAATTGGAGACCATTTTCGCACAGAAACACAGAACCACAGCGCGTAAAATCTTGGAAGAATTCTGGATCAACCCCACGATTGCAAGCGTAAACCCCGAAAAAGCAATGTCTCACAACCACTTATAACATGACCCATTACTTAGGACCTATTTCAAGATCCACGTAATCTGTACGCGGTTGATCTTCACTTGAGAAACACAGTGGACGACTCATAAAAAGCGGTGAGCATTTTGGCAGTTATTTTGTACTTGATGCGAATGAAATCTAGGTGAGATCATTTCTTTCTGTTTGAGTAATGTAGGTGTATGGCTGACTGGGTTGTGGGCAACCTAACCTTTCTTCACAGTTGATGATGGCGAAACCGCCGAAACGTCAGCTGCTCAGATAAACTGTATCATATCTTCAATGAAAGAGTGTAGGTTTTATTGGTTATAAGGAAACAAATGAATATTCAACCTCATTCGCTGTACAAGATTTTTTCATAGAAGAGTTAGTAATTATCCGAAACCTTTTATCTCTGGCTAAAACCGTACTAGCCGGTTTTTAAAACGACTCTTTTATAACACTGTAACATTCAAAATAGAATTATGTTCTATATCGGCCGCGCGACTCACGCATTACTTTCGCTGGGCAGCTCGAAAAACACGTGAACGTGTAGAAGAACTATAATATTGGAGTCAGGCGTTTCATGCTCAGTTTCGAGCAACAATTCCTAAGTGATTAACATAAATCATACTTTCCTATGGCTCGTAAAAGGATCAGTCGATTGACTGGCGTAGTTAAAGAGGCCACATCCGCCCTTCGTCCCTCGCCTCCCCTCCCAAACCCCTCTATCCCGTAGAAAAGCCAAATCCTCTTGTCCGCAAATGTGGATTTGGTCTTTTCTCCACTGCACTGCAAGGAAACGGTTTTTCGACCGATAGTCCAAAAAAGAAACTCTGTCCGGCCTGAAATATGCGCGTGTGAAAATGATTTTATTTCGAACTTCAACTTTATGAAAGGTTTTTTGTCGAAAATTGGTTATGTACGGCTATAGCCAAAGATTTAAGCTTTCGAATGATCACTAACACCCCTATGAAAAATTTTGTACAGCGAACGTAGGTCGAATAATCATGTTTCCCTTATAAGGAAAAGTACGAGAGCGTGAAATATCCGCTAATATGACTCTACCAGCACTAACAGATTGTACACTAATGGCAGTTAATGTCATTAGATAGTTAGTTTAAATAGACGGAAACTGCCTCTCTCATCTTCTCTAAATACTCTTCTCCACAAAATTTTCGAAATATCTAACGAACGTTTACGCCAGACAGTGACTAACCTACGGAGATAGGAAACCTTCCGTTGTACCCGTTTCACAACCTTGACTCCAATCCCTCATATTTGGTCTTCAGTCGTTCTGCTCGTAACGAAAACGATCAACAGTGTATTGGCTGCCTGCATAGAGTTTACAAATATGAAAAAGAAACGGAGAAATTCCCATGGAATGACTAGGCTAAATGAACAAACAAGATGAGTATCTGCTTGAAAGCACGAAAGTTTGCATGAATGCGGAAGATTGTCTACTCTTGATCAAGATCAGCAGGGGGAGAAGAATCATGCTCACTAAAGATCACAGAGCGGACACGAGATCCAAAACCTATAGTGAAGAACCGCTTTGAAAGAAAAAATTATCTGCTGTAATGTACACTTATCATTGCAGTATACATGGATAGTACTATTAATAGAAAAAATACGATTTCAGTAATAGGCAAAAGTAGGCACAATATTCATGAAGATGAACATATCAGTAAGAAACCAGCCTTGGTACATAACCCGATTATTTTCTTGGCTAAGGTCTTCGGATATGCTCATAAACATGCCTCGATACATGTAGAGAGGCGTTCAGTAGGTGGAAAGGCCAGGTTTATTCAATAATGGAAAATGCTGCTATTAAGAAGCAAGTGTGCAGCAGATCTGTAAGAAAAACAAATTATAAACCGAAAATCAATGATAACCCTTCAAGGACTATGAGAGTCATCTTGATGCTCGCCCCGCGACGTCTAATCTCGCTCAGGCTACTGTAGTGGATGGTCGCGTCTCGTGGGAAAGCAGTCAGACAGCAAGTCACTCATGGCACAGATTGTGTTTGGTCGCTTGTCTGACCGTCTCCAAAGTGACGAGACGACGCTGGTCGTTAAGGGGACTACTAATCACTATGGAGCGACCTCAACATACCTGGTGATTCTTTAGGGATCTTGCAAAATCGCGCCAAATTTCGATCCTGTGCGATCAAAAGGAAAGAGCGCAGTCTTTTTTCTGTTCTATCAATGTGATGTGCATTTAAAATCTGTGGAGAAAAAGAATAAGGATTCTATAAGAATAAGCTTTTACTGATAAGCGTGATCCTTGACACATTTTATAGAAATGGCCCTATCCTCAATAAGAAAGCGTCGGATAAATCAATAATAAAAAAACAATAAAATCTTACTCCGGATAATTTTGAAACAATTACAAATACAACCGATATTGATCTAACTTTGACTTATCGCTCACCTCTAGCGTGGCATCTATCCAGAAAGCAAAACAACTATCATCAGCTTTATGAGCTCTAAAAAACCATGAAAACCCTCCTCTAGTTTCCATAACGCCCATATTTACTAGTCGTTTGAAAATCCCTCCTGGATAAAACTAAACGTTTCCAAAGATAGTTAGCAAGTGACAATGAGAATAAGGCGCAAAAAGTCGATCCACCTGCAAACGTTTAAAAGATTTCTACACAGTACACCCAAAAATTAATACAAAAAAAATGTCAAAGTGGCACTTGCAGATCTGAGGCCACCGAAAAAGTTGTTGACTTCGTACTCAAACTGGTAACCGAATAAGCGGAAAAGAACAAGATGGAAATGACGAGCTTCAGATCGTCCACATATAAAAGCGTTTTCTTTACCAAAGACTGGCCTTCTGTTGACCTCGGCATTGTCAATACTTTGCAGCTTTTTATATGAGAAAACACGAGGATACTAACACTTCTAGGATCGCCGTTGATAGCAGGCGGCGTAGCACTGGTGGCCCGCACGTTAGTCTGCGATCGGCCTGCAAGGCTCTAGTCTGGCATGCCCCAAGACTCGACGTAGAGCGGTGCCCATAAGGTTAGATGAGGATGTATTTGAACTGCTGACGTCCCAAAAAATTTCCATTCTTCTTCTTAGGCTTGTGAGACGAGGTTTGACTACAACTTAGTCATAAGTTATTTCATCACTTCAACACGAAGAAATCAACCAATTGTAGATATAGCAGCTATACTCCAAAACAACTGCTATCTTCCTCCCTCATCTATGCTTGATTCTCATCCGCGCATCGTCAAATGTCTAATATTCTACTTCAAGATAATCAAAATAATCATGCAATAAGTCATAGCAAGCCCTGGTGTGTCTTTGGATGGCGTGATGGTGCGGTTTTTTGGACTTGCCAGTAACCCCGCCAAACTATGTTTCGTTATCAAGTTACAGGATAACACTTGATGGTAACTAGACAAAAGTCACTCCCGCGGCAGATTTTTGCCACAAACTCCTCATCTAAACTGTCAGCAGTCCAAGCCAGTCGCTTTGCTCTTCCTTGCATCTGATGATTCTCAGTCTTCATCATTTCTTTAGGTTAGCAAGATGCCAAAATAATGTTAACTAAGATTTCTCCACGCTCCGGCGGCATTTACCATACCACCAGCTCCTCTTAGAGTTCCCTTCATGCCTTATGTTAGGCTATCTTCTGCTTATCTACTTCAAAGTATACGATCCAGGAGTTCGCTCCTCATCACAGTCTTCAAATACAATCCAGCAACCTGTCCCTCACGCTCATTCAACAGCTCATCTCCAATGTTTCAATTATTGATCGTGTGTTGTATGAGTAACTTATAGGTAAACTTATTATTATCATCACATTGCTATTTTTAGACTATGATATTGTAAATGACGACTTCATTACCCAAGTTCGAGGTTGTCTGATCTACGGCGAGAAGGGAAAGGCCTCGTATGGCCATGAAGACAAGGCGAGCATCTTCCTCAAAGCCAACACACTATATCCCAATCATACTTAGAACAAAACGACCTTACCACAGAGTCACCGCTTTGCACCATAAGTTGCCTAGGTGAGAACCAGGCGTGCAGGGTTCACATGGACTGCTCACATCGTCAAACCACAGGTGATAACGAGGCACTCCCCTCTGAGGTTCATGCTTAGATTCATCTAATTTATACAGAGTGCTCCCAGAGTCCTACGTACCGAAGTTTTACATTCCCGTGCGTGAAATTATGCCTTACTACTCGCTCTCCAAGCGGAGTACTTTTGTTTATCTTACCGAGTGCATGTTCTTTCATACATACACAAAGCAGTCTACCCGTTTCGACAATATATGCGTATACACACGCTCTACAAAAGATTAGAAAAATATTATTTCATATAATCACCGCTATACTCTTACGACGTATCATGCAGTTATGCACTGTGTATAAATTATAGATGTTCATACAAGTGGCTACTAACTAGCTAGCGCTTGAGTGTAGTATTCGCTGATTCGGTCATTATTTCTGACTTTTGAAGTCAGCACTTTTTGAACACTGGCTATGATCATATCGTTCAAAAAGGCGAACAGTATGGATGGAACCTCATTTTCATAGGAAATCATCGTTCGAGAAGCACGTTATTTTCTATAAAACCTAACCCGAGTTGCCACATTTTCTAAACCATTAGAAATGGCAACTTATCGAGACAATTTACAGGGATCTACTCTTCTGCGAATATCTGCATAATAGATTTGTGAGTTGTTCAATAGAAAAAGATGAACAGATGTCTTAAACTGTTAAGTGAATTCAGAGTACATAAAATTCATCCGTGAAAAACCACAAGATAACTGGCATCCATTTCTGAACGCATGAAACAAACTACTCATATTCGGCTACATAGCATGTAGAAAGTGAACAACTAATAGAATTATGCTGTTTCAGTGTCTCTCTCTTCACCTACTAAATTGATAAAGGGAAGCTGTGAATAACGTGTTTTAAACAGCCACCACTATGTACACAGGAAACGGGCAGACTAAAGGTTAGCCCGGCAAATAGTCACAGGTTTGAAGGAGATAACGCTCCCCGAAAGTTAATGCTAAGAAAAAAAGGGTGTTGTTCATCTTGCCCTTCTTTTAGAACGAAATAAGTATAGCCATAAAATGCTGATTGGAATCACAGGCTTAAAGACATCGTCATAAAAGATAAAGGATAAAGATCTCGGCGTTGATCAATCACTGATGGATGGGCCATGCGTTCG
The DNA here is from genome assembly GCA_019055375.1 of Parelaphostrongylus tenuis. Taxonomy (NCBI): domain Eukaryota; kingdom Metazoa; phylum Nematoda; class Chromadorea; order Rhabditida; family Metastrongylidae; genus Parelaphostrongylus; species Parelaphostrongylus tenuis. The sequence goes on along the minus strand of JAHQIW010000847.1, from coordinate 27,523 downwards.
TCTTCAATTTTTAACATCGCTTGAGGTGGTTGACTGCATATCTGTCCTTTACAATGACTCGTGGTGGCCTCTCGCTGAACCGAGTCAACGCTTCTTAACCTCTGGACAAGTGTGAGACCAGTCTGGTACCAATTTGCCCATCTGGGAGGAATGGCTCTGGTGAGCCATGAGCGCGAAATCGAACCACTGACCTCGTGTGCACGCAGAGCACCTCTAGCTACTGCACCATATGCGCTCGAGACATTAGGAACAGCCATGTAATTACCACTAAATTTTCTGAAAATGCCAACTAATATGGAACCGTTTCCATGACCTTCTATGTATAACACAAGAGTGCATACTATGCCATATCGCTAAAGACGGCGACTACCTTAAAACAATGGGTAGTGTTGTGATGAAAAAACAACTGATCGGACAGATTTAATGCTAAGCCAAATATCATACTAGGCTCGCATAGAAGACATGCACATACAGGGGATAATCTGAAAGCAGAAGCCACTTTACTCGCACAGGGATAGAGAAATCAGTGCATTTGATTACGAAGCGAACTGGATAAATTTCACCAAACATGATTTGCAGAGAGGAATGTCTCTCTATCACACGTGATTTGGAACACTATATACGACTTTGATGGAGCTGCATTGGAGTTTATCTACTCTGAACAGCTAGACTCCGACAACTAACTAGAAAGCTCCTAGAAACAGTGACTGTTTGGAAAAATATTTATCGTGAACCCTATCGTGACGGAGCGCATTCATAATAGATACACCGATACTTTCGTTTCGCCGCACAAAATTTTTCCATCAAACACTTGATAAGCATTCGATGGCTTGAAAACGGCAATTCCAGAATGTCTTTAATGTCAAAAAGCTTTTTGGGCGATGGTAGTAGTAAAAACAAAATCCAGTTTGCTTTTCGCGTTACAGGAAAAGGTTTTCTGAAGGGGCCTTTTTGCTGAACAAAGACTTTTCACTAGACTTTTAGAAATCATGCTAAAGCTTAGATCTCAGTGATCTCAAAAATGCACCTTGGTTTCTAGAAAAGGAACTCTCATAGCGCTGCAATGGCCGAAAATAGATTCGAGTTTCACACTAGGAGCGTTTTTCGCTGGACTGAGCTTTTTCACTGAATTGATAGCAATATTAGATCTTCAACTGGTTTCTGAACTTGGTCCAAAAATTCAAAAATTATTATTCCAAGTGATCGATAGTATCAAATAACATTAACTGAAGTATTCTCAGTCCTGCTTAGATGCAATTCTGCCAACGCTCCGGCATCGGTTCAATTACCCACTCATAAACTCACTATTCTTCGATGCAAACCAACCAGTCCATTCTCGACACAAATGATTGATGTCTCGAAACTTCTCTTGTCCAACCAGTGCTCCAATGATCTGAAGAGGTGAAAATCGACGGAGACAGACGTCTGGCGATACGGTGGATGATCGAAGCGCTCCAGCCCAAATCGGTCAACTTCTTCCTTGTTTCCTTGGCAACGTGTGGCTTGCATTGTCTTGAAACAAAATGACTTGGCGACAACGGTGACGTGGCGGTGCTTGATTGCAGCGGTCCAGTTGTGATAATATCGCTCAGCGTTGCAAGGTCCTGACCAGTCTGCAACAAGTTAAATGAATCGGCACACTTCGGTACCAGAAATGATCAATGCTTTTGGCTGCAAATCATTTGGTCTCGGTTTGATATTGCTTGCTGACCAGGCCAAACCACCGATTTGGACAACGCTGGCTCTTGAAGAAGTCCAGTTCTCCTCAGTGGTGACAGTTCTGTTCAGAATACTTCAATTAGTGTTATTTGATACTTTCGATTACTTGGAAAGATAAGTCCTTGAATTTTTGGACCAAGTTCGAAACCTTAGTTGGAAACCTAGTACTATGCGCCGGTTCGATAGCGAAAATCTCGGAGAGTCCCGCACTGTGATCGTTCCCTGAGATGAACTTTTGATGCACTGCAACAACGGAAAATAAGATTGAGTTCTACGTACGCCGCGCACTGCTGGCAGGCTATTGTGTGTAAGTGGAATGTGTAGCCATCGCGCAGCGCGATTCACATGATGGTGCTCGATTTTTGTCATCAAACTTGGAGCTTTTTCTCTACTTCGAAAAAAATGCTTACGTGAAACATGTGACTCCCATACGTCCAAGATTTCTTCTAACGAGCATATGTTTTTCACACATGGCTTAGGCATATTAGCGAGATTATTCAGCGACATAAAAGAAATGAAAAGCTTAACCCACAGAAAATAGAACTAAAACTCTCATACAGTTAGGTAAAAAAAATTGAAATCTTTACGAAACAAAGGGGAAAATTCAAACTAGATAACGAAAGTGAGCGCGTTAACGCTCAACGCGTGTGAAAGACATTCCATTTTTAGTGCTACAGCGCTGTTAGGAGGTCTTCAGGAACAAGCATTTTTTTGAAAATCTCCGTCATCTGAGTTTTCGAATAAATAATGAAAGTCCAGTGGATAGCCTATGTTCAGCGGTAATGGCTCCTTCAAAATAATTTTTCCCATAACGGAAAAGCAGCTAGGATCATATTTTACACTCGATTTGCTTTGCTTGCTTGTCTGAAGCCTGTGGATGAGTTTTTCGCCAAAGTTTTAAGAGTCATTTAACGGTTCAAAACTCGCTGGTCGCGAAACTAAGTTTGCTTTCTAGAGCAGTTATCATGTAGCGCTGTAAGAGGAGAGGATACGACGTTTCATCTCGAAAGTTTTGATAGCACATAAGGGTTATATGTGCACCCAAGTCACATGAGCGTGTAAAGAAAATTATGGGATATCAGAGTTACATCAAAAATCTGGAGCTTTTTCCATCCAAACGGCGAAAAAACTCCAACTGAATAACGATCTCTTGCGAAGCGCGGTACGGCGACCAATCAACTGACGTTCTTTAAGATTAATGCGCTTCAAATATCGGTTTAATGATTTTTCCAGATGAAATGTTGTTCGCAGTTTGGCTGACTAAGCTAATGACAACCTAATCTTTCAAAGCTCTGGAAAGTGTAATACTCGCTGACTCGTTATCTTATAATTCATCCATAAGGCATTAATTAGCAACATGCCTTTGTAAATTAGACTTTTGTGACAAATTATCAATTAACATAATATATGCCGCGACAGCATAACATACCTGGCTTTCATCTCCGGGCCTTGCCGATACCTCCGTCGTAATTCAAACTACTTCGTATAAATCGTTCTAGCAAAGGCCATTCAATACAAGAATGATCTTGTAGAATGTGACTTATTGTAACTGCGCAGTAAACAAACCGCATGTCGCTTTCAGAACCGTATCCAGAAACTGTAAGAAACTGAAGTAGATTCATACAAAAGAACAGTATAAGTAGCACATGAGAAAATAAAAACACCTTCCATCGTCTTTCTGTGATTTCCTCACCGTCTCAAGCACAGCCGCCCTGTCTACACCTTTCAAATCATCACCAAGAATTGCCAGGCACAAAAGAGCACTGAACGTGGGATTTTAAAAAAACGTAATATTCGGCAACTTCTGTCTACACAACGGAAACATTGACTACTTATCTGTACCATTTTCACTGACTAGTACGAGCATTTGAGATGTAGTATTGCCTCATAATTACCTGTACGTCTGCGCCAGATTTGAGGTAATGTAAGCATCTGTGTGACCTATTGCGACATCCAGACATCCGCGAAAGCCGCAGAACCTTTCTTTAAAAACATATATCATCTATGGAAAGCTCTTCACATTGAATAATCACCTTTGGAGTACTATAGCGAACCATTTGAGAAAATGTGAAAGATATTATTGAAGCAAGGCTGTAGCAATGATATAAATACAAAATATTAACGTACTGTACCTAAAAGCGGATTCAGTTCAGTACAACAATATATTTCACTGCAAAATAGGTATACTCATTGACTAGATACACCAGTTTCATCCATTGCTTCACTCCATACGCTACTAAAGATTGAAGGTGAAACGGCCTCTGGATGTGAAGTTTGCAACGGTAGGCAAGGCTGGTATTCCTTATAAAACTCTTTCCTCAGAACTTACCTCTTCGTTCGCCATTTCATCAAAAAAAAATCTACAATTCTTTTCCGACTCAACAACCACATTTCCTTCATCTCACTGCCTCTTAATTTCGCCATAGCGCAACGATGGGAACCAGATGCTCCCATCACTTAATGCCCTAATCACGTAATCGGTTGGTCGTCCATGATCGTCCTCATATCCTTGAACAACTGCCATGCCCATTACTGGATTACGAACAACTCTGTCTTCTTTGTACAGAGAGTACATCATTGTTCTATCAATATCACAACATTTTCCTAACGAATGAATTGGTATTATTGATGACCATATTTCGTTATCATGAATATACAGGCTTGAAACAGAAATATCTGTGAGTAAATGATCGAGCATGTAAATTGAAACAATGTGTCCATTTCCTTGAGAATCTGCTACAGGCGATGTAGGCAATAGCACATGAGGACCGAATGGGATGGTGTGGGGAAGTTGGAGCACAGGATTTTTGGGAAAACGATCATCGCAAAGATAAGCGGAATGTGAAGTTATAATGAAGATGTTATGTGAACGTTCCGGGAGAGATCGCATGTGCTGAATACGTGGACGATCAAGTGGTCGATCAGGAATATATGCCGCACTTTCCACTGGGCCCTAAATATATGACTTTGAACTTCAATGCTAGCTTATAATAACAGTATAAATGATTATATGAATTGTCCCACAGTAGTCTCTTTGACAAGGCTTTGCTTGATTTGAAACTGGCAAATGAAAAAGAAGAATGGGTTGTAGGAGCCTATAAATAAATAAGAAAGGGAAAAAGACTAAAACCATATTCCCACTGAAATGTTACGTTATCGATGAGATACTGCTGGAGTTTCCTTGTGTTTTTTACACTTCCCTCTTTTCTCACTCTTTATTCCCAAGCTATTTCAAGAGAAAAAAAACCGTTTAAACATCTCTATTTGAAGAGAGATGCAAGGTGTGATAAATGAGGCAGCAAATACAAGATCGCTAAGCAGGCCGAACGTCCAACAGAAAACATGATTTCCTTAACATGACAGACTAACATGATAGTTGGCATATCTATAAGTACGACAACTCTCATGTGCCTTTCCAGTGAGAAGTGTATACTAAGAGAGATATGACATCAAAAGAAAAACTGTAGTCATGCGACAGAAAACGTTAAAGCATAGATTGAGAGCTGAAGCTTAGTCGGACTGATTATTTGAAAATTTCCAAATGGGTTGTTTATGTTTTGCATTAGAAAACGCGGCTAATATGAAGTCATTGGAAAATGCAGCTGTTTTGAGATGAACTATTCGGAAGATGGCAAATCTCCCTCTGATTTACACAGTCCGACGACTGCATGATATTGTGACGACCTGAGAAAGCTTTACGCTAGCTAATCTTGACATTCAAGCGCCATAATGGCCAAACCAATTACACCAGCGTAGTACCCGCACATCAGGTCAACCCGCACTACATCAGGCCAGTGGACTCAACAAGTGAGAGGCGTCCAAATCTCGAGTTTGCTCAGGACGTAACTGGAAACGGAGAAAACGTGAACGCCCATGACATGCCATGAGAACCGTTTCTGGCTTTACGCCTGAACTCCCAAACAATCTTTGAATGCACCGACCTTCATGATAATTTGACCGATAAAAAGGATAAAGCCTCTCGGCGTTGATCAATCCCTGAGGGATTGCGCCATGCATTCGACTTCAATTTTTAACTTCGTTTGAGGTGATTGAATGCATATCTGGCCTTTACAATGACTCGCGGAGGCCTCCCGCTGAACCGAGTCAGTGCTGCTTATCCTCCCAGACAAGTCTGAGACCTGCCTGGTAACCAATTTACCGAACCCCGGAGGGATGGATGGCTTGGTGAGCCATGAGTGCGAGATCGAACCATTGACCTCGTGGGACCGATAGTTGCATAAAATTTCGTACAATTTCGTACGAGGGGAAAAAGAGAAAAAACAGTTACGCTTATCGGACAGCAGGATATTTACAATCGTAGAAGAAACTTCCGTAAGAAAATGTTGGAGGCATTGGTTTCGCTGTATACTCATGTGCTTTCCAACCAGTAAATACACCAATTCTTGCCATAATGCCTACCATTTTTCGCCCCTAATATCCGCATAAAAAGAAACCGAGTATCAGCAACTGTTACTTACCAATTTGTACAGCTAACGAAAGCGATTTTAGTAAATTACACCAGAAATATCTTAATGAATTAGCAGCTGAACATACAATGACAAATTAAAGACGACTAACGAAATCAAACATAAGTATGGAGAACTTGGGAAAAGAGAATAAGATACAATGGAAACCATTTTTTAGAACTTCTCTTCCAATCGTAGCAGGTATCTCTCATGGGATCACATTTTTCGAAGAGAGAAATGGCCGTGGTATTGATATGCTCCTAAGGACTCGACTTACGCCAAGGTAAATCATATTCTCACAAACAAAAAATGGTTCCTTTTCAACACCATATACTCCTCTGTTAAATCAAAAGAAGCTGTATATGGTGATAATATTCGCAAAAATTAACTACAAAAATCAATTCGGTACGACAGCCGATGAAATTCGCCACTAAACTGACGACAATACACTAAATCACTTTCTGAAGTAAAAATTGTAGCAAGTGATATTATCACGCATCCTTTTTGAACTCAAGGGATGGAAGTGTCAGCAAGAATTCATGGAAGCCCATGGCACTATAATACTTTTCCAAGAGGTCGAAACAAAAAATCTAAGGTCTCAACAATAGCCACCAAATTGATGGACTAAAAAAGTGCTCCAAAGCGCTCACTTGGAATGATGTCCACATAAATTGAGGTCGTTTTTTCAATAGACGAAATTTGGTTGCTAATGGCAATGACGTCCAATTTCGGCTATATGACAGAATGAAATTTGAGCTGTGGTCCTACACTCGAAACGAAAGATATGATACATTGAATGTACTAGTCATAAGCAATCAAGCTGGACATAGAGTGTAAAAACGTACGTCGTCGCTAACTCCTAGTGTGCGGACTGGAGCACCCACACCAAGATTGGCAAAAGACGAGAAAGAGTAACTACCCGACTGACGAGACTGCAAGGTCGAAATACGTGTATCCGGCTCTACAAGTCAGCCCTTCTTAGCAGACCACATGACATTGTGCGGCTCAAAAATGATTACTTAGCATAAGTCCAATTTTCATCAAGCACCGAGCATTTTCGATAATCTTGAAAAGGAGTTGAGTGGTAGTATAATAGATCAAAATGACAGATTCAATCGCCGCGTAATGGTATAAAACTTAGCATTCAGTGTTATTTCATCTCAAACATATTTGAAACTCGAGATTTCGTAAAATTTAGAACGAATTTTGAGTTTGTGAATCTTGTGACGCCACACATAGTAGTTGGGAACATCAGAGGTCTATTTTGAGACATCGTCGCGCCATGGTGTACGGGGTGTTTCGTTCAATAAACTACTTTTCGAAAAGATGACGCTGTTTATTCGCGAAACGAAACTTTGATAGGAGTTTTTCGACAATATGTATGCATTCCTCGTCCCAACCCTGAGCAATCATCATCCAGTTGTAGTGCTTGCAACAAATAGTTTTGTATAATATAATAACGTACTTTCAGGCTTTTCAAAGGGTTTATGTGTGGCACTCATAGTGTGCAAGACTATCGTCACTAGCACAGTGTCTTGGAGATACAGTGTCGCCTTATCAGATGCAATTTCTTCGGGCATGGTGAGAGCTGATAGAAAAACCCGTTCTCTTCACTGCAGTTTAAATATAAGTCAGTTAATGGTCACATAAGAGAGAAGAGAACTACAGTGTCGCCTTTCGAAAATGAATCGTCGTCCTGCACTTATACAAAACATCTACAGCTTTGTTAAAGTGAAGTTTCGTATTCTATGGACCTAATCTGCTAGATTGTATCGTAGAGTGTTCGACCGACGTCTAATTCAAACTTCATCCTGGATTAAATTTTGACCGACATACTCAGAAGCAGTCCGCAGTTCTCATTTTCTTCGTGCTTTCTCGCCCAACAACAAGTAAGTTCACATTATTCATCATACTATTGTCCAATCGACTCGAAAATTTCCGGGTGGTCGACGAGAAAAACCTATTACAAACGATAACAACCAACCATCGTCGAAAATGAAAAACTTTTTTCAGCACTTAAGAAACTTGATATGTGTACAAATTTGTACTTTCGATTGAAATCGCATTTCAATTTTGAAGCAATTGAGATGGCCTTCCTGACTATTTGAATACTCAACACATGTATGGACAAATATAAAATGGAGTTAGCCAAATTTGTGCAATTTTCACAGCAAAATTCAGACATTTAGGCATTTTCGCTAATCCTTTGAGACAGACAACAGTGGATTTATTTGATACTTAAATGTTTCAATCAACCTTGAATGGGATTTTTCACTAGATCTAAAAAATTGAAATAAATACTCGGACATGACATAGGTATAAAACAGCTTGGGTCTAAGGAAGGCCGAAATTCTCAAAACGTCAGCTATTGTGTTTGAAGTGTTCATAGCTCATGCTAGCATCAGAAAATGAGAGCATTAGAAATGCTAACATGTCTCGGACGGGATTATCGTCGATGTCACGACTGAAGAACTTATTGAATTAACTGACCTACATGCGTGATAATCATTTTTGAGCCATATACGCTTCCGTTATGGGCCATTATACAGTGCAATACACGTGTTCTGGCCTTTTAGTCTCGTCGATTACACGGTGCCTATTGTCTAAGCCAATCCCTTTTGGGAAAGAACCACCCTGCACAAAGAAATCGCAGAAGTGATATCCATGCGCCATCAACTGATGAAATTCATTGAACGAATTCCTAATTCTTCTGCCTGAAATGCCTACATTTCTTCTAGAGAAATATGCAATTAAACGACAGTGCTCAGAAAAACTAATGATTTCAACTTTCTTGGAACTCACAGTGGACATATACTGAAAAGGAGAGCTCACATGTCGTGTTCAAACGAACGGCAAAACAGGCCGAATATGATATGACCCAAAAGTAGCAGAAAGGGATACGTAATCTTCGACTCCAAACGCAACTCCGTCTCATATAATGACCATATTGATTTGAATAGATAATCCAATTGAATAAGCGAAAAATCATTAGAGATTGAAGATATTGCTTGAAAAGATGTGATATAAGGTTTACTATTAAATCGATGAAGCTCTGATTTTCTGGACTCATAAAACGTCTTTTATTTTCATTCTTTGTTGAAACAGACGGAAGTTCGTCTAGCGAAACAGGATGAAGTCCAGTGTGCGCCCGTTATGTTCAGGCTGCGCGCTCAAACAACAACTTTCAAGGAACTCATAAGTCGCTCATTTGGAATGGAATCCACTTAGATAGAGTCTGTTTTTTTCAATAGAGGAAATACGAATTCTGATGGTAAAGACGTTCCAATTTTTGTCAAACCCGAGTAATTTTCATAATCGTGAAGTGAAGTAAGTTAATAGTAGTATAATAGATTAAAATGACAAACTCTCTCGCCGTAATGATGCAAAACTAGTGTTATTTCATCCTAAACTTATTTAGAACACGAAATTTCGTACAAGTTAGACGATTTTTGAGTTTGTGAATTTCTGTGACGCACGCGTAGTAGCTAAGAACACCAGAGGTCTATTTTGAGAGATCATCGCGCCATGCTGTACGATATTTCGTTCACCAAACTACTTTTCGAGAAAAATGACGAACTCGTCGCGAAACGAAATTTGATAGAAGTTTATTGACAATACGTGCGCTTTTCTCGTCCCAGCAGAGCAATCACCATCCTGTGTAGTGCAGCAACGAGCAGCTTTGTATAATCTGAGAACATGTTTTCAGCCTTTCATAAGGTCCATTACGACACTTATAGAGTGCAAGACACTTTTTTCGGTATCGTCACTAGCACGGTGCATTGGAGATACAGTGTCACCTAACATATCCCTTTTCTTGACGTGTGATGAGAGTCGGTGGGAAACCCGTTCTTTCTAGCGCAGCTTCAATAACAGTCAGCTAATGGTCATACAAGAAAGGAAGAGAACTACCGCTACTTTCTCCACCAAGTCTCGTGTCAGACTAACAAGATAAATGCGCTTGATTTACAGCACATCAATTATTGATGCCGAAGTTTATAGAAAGCTGAACTTTTGAATGTAAGACAGGTGTCTACACCTAAGTCGACAAACGCTAACAGGATTGCATCTCGCTTACGACGCTGTTGAAAGCGCTTTCTCATAGTCAACAATGTATAGAACAACAGGCATAAGGTATTCTCGAACAGACTTCAATGACCCCCGACATAGTTTTCAGTGGTTTAGTGCTAGCACACGCCCCTAGTTTGAGTAGACGCGAGTGAACTCCATCTAAGGTCGGATTAAAGCTTGCCACTCAACTCACTTAGATATATATTTAAAACATCATAACACTTTTAAAAAGTAGTAAAAAAATTTAATGAACAAAGAAGTAGGTTTAAAGGCTCCGCAAAATCAGAACCTTCACCTTAGAAGAGAAGGAGAGATCGCCGCTTTAGACGGAAAGGTGTGCAGATAGTTAGCTATCGATCATTCGTCGCCAATGGGTCTAATGTTTCAGTTTTGACTGACTGATTTGACTATGAGACAGGAAATGTGAATTACGCAGTGGTGAATAAAAAAGTGGTAGAGGGAAAGATTAAAAAGTGACAATATTTCCCAAAAAATAGACTGAAGCAATGAAATTAATATGCAGTACCTTGAGTCAAACTTTGAATAATGAGATACACGTTTGAACAGAAAAGAGATCACTAAGTTAAATCTAGTTCACATGAAAAATACCTTCTTACACGCTCGGGTACATTAAAAACACGGTCGAATTGGCAAGACTATCTATGCGAAGGTCCAGTGTCCGCACTTGATATTCAGAAGATTCAAAAAATGCCCTAAAGATATTAATTAAAAAATCCACTACAAAAACAGCAAAGAGAATAGCGGTAATTTACTGAAAACCTTTGTGTCATTGCAGGAACTCTTCGTGCGCGACAGTGGTGACCCTACTGGTCCATTCCATATCATGCCACCCATATCACATAACGTTACATTACCAGGAAGTAGAACGTTTTCTTCGATAAACATAGCACCGAAGCCTATTAAAATTTAATTTAAGAGTGGCATGTAATTCTAATTATTATGATTCCCTTGAGATAAATATCACCGAATCACGAGTCAGTGTAATATCTGCTTCAAAAAAATTTGTTAAGAACAAAAGAAAATAACTTTAGCCTGAAAACACGGACAACATCCGTAGTACAGGGAGTTACAAAACTCAAATTGCGCTTACAGCGCACCCAGAGTCCTCGGCGTGCGAATGACTAACCCGCTGTTCCTGCACAGGGTCTTCCATGTTGAATTCATTGCAAACCTCGTCTTTCGAAGATAAAACGGCGTCTCTGTACCTATACAAAACATCTGCAGCTTTGCTAAAGTGAAGTATCGTATTTCATGTATGTAATCTGCTAGATCGCTTCGTAGAGTATTCCACCGACCTCTAATTCAAACTCCTGGATTAAATTCTGACCGATACACTCAGAAGCAGTCCACAGTCTTTTCTTCTTCGCGCTTTCTCGTCCAAGAGCAAATAAGTTCACATTTATCAGCATACTACTGTCCATATCAGCTCGGAAATTTCCAGGTGGTCGACGAAAGAGCAACCTGTTTCGAACAATGACAGTCAACCATCACCAATAATGAGAAACTTGTCTCAGCACATAAGGAACTTGATATGTGTACAAATTTATACTTCTGACTGTAATCGCATTTCAATTTTGAAGCAATTGAGATGCCTTCTTAACTAGTTTCAAGTACTCAACACATGTACGAACAGATATCAAGAGGGGGCTACCCAAATTTGTGCGATTTTCACGACAAAAATGAGACATTTCGGCATTCTCATTCTTCCTTTGAGCTGGAAAACATTGGATTTCATTTGATACTTCGATATTTTGACCAACTTTGGATGGGATTCTCACTAAACCTAAGAAATATTGACTGAATACCGGACATGATATGGTGTAACACAGGTTGGGTCTAAGAAGGCGAAATCATTAAAAGGTCAGCTATTGTATTTAGAGTAGTATCTCACGCTAGCTTGGAAATTGAAAGCGCAAGATAATGCTGACATGTCTCGGACGGGATGAACACTATGTCGTCAGTTACGATTGAATAAAGTATTGAATTGACTAGCTCATGTGTGTGATAACTATGAGCCGTGCATGTAGTACAATATGGGCACTTATTTAATACACTTATTACATTATTATATTATACACTTATTATATTATTTAATACACTTATTATTATAATTTGGGTATTACACGTCTTTCGGCCTTTTAGCCTTGTCGATTGCACGGTGCCTTTTGTCTGAGCCAATCCCTTTTGAGGAAGAACCACCTCACATAGAAGAATGCGCTCTACGACTACGACTAATCGCGAACTTACGATATCTACACGCCTCGTCAATTGAAAATCACCGAACTAATTCCTAAGTGGCCTACAATTCCTTTTTGAGGAATGTGTAATCAGAACGACTGTCTCAGAAAAACCAGTGGGTTTCACCTTTTTGAATACAACATGGACATCTAATGAAAAGGTGTGCGCACATGTCGTGCTCAAACGAACGGCAAAACATGCCGATATATATGACCCAAAGCAGCGAAAAGGGATACAGTGATCTTCGACAAATGGAACTCAACTCATAAGGACCATATTGATTTGAATAGATATAATACAAATTGAATACCCAAAACATTATTAGAGATTGGAGATACTGCTTGAAGTGATGTGATATATGGCTTACTATTAAATCACGATGAAGCTCCGATTTTGTGGATGCATAAAACGTGTTTTCTCTTCATTCTTTGTTGAACAAACGGATGTTCATCTAGCGAAACAGGATTGAGTCCACTGTGCGCCCTTTATGATTAGGCTGCTGCGCTAAAATGAATTTTAATAAACTCAAAGTTATTTCAAATATCTTAAAATCTCAGTTTAAGAGAAAAATTAGAACATAGAAGGAAAAATTCTTGCTATTCATGCGACTTTAGAGCTACTTACAAAGCGCTTCTACAAGCCTATGTAATTCCCCAATCTTCAGCCATTAACCAACAAGCATCATCGTATTTCTGTTAACGAAACGACACTGATGAAAAAAAAGAATTGTCCACTTTTTTAGAGAATGGCCTAATTCAATAATATTTTAGAATAAGACAAAGCTTTAACATTGACTAAGGTCAGAGTCAGACAAAGAATGGAGATGTGAATACTATTCATAAAAGTGGAGCGAACTTGAGGAATATAGGAGCATGAAAGCTTTTGTGAAAGACATGCTCAGTGAAATGCAATTGAGATAATAACTGGGACTGCAGAAGCATAGTAACATAATATTTTCAAAACAATAAACACACCTTAGTCGGTCTCGGTGGTAGAACTGGCTCAACGTAACCAGCGATTACTAGTGCAACCGACCTCTTCCAGTAGGCAGCAAGGTTATAGTGTGGAATATTTTCTCCCGTTTCATGGCTGACCAACATACCACCAAGTCCTCTCCATCCATAATCAGCCAACCCAAAATCCCGCAAGTTCGGTTCATAATACAGAGCACTCATTTATTCACGATAAACACAGAGCTACAATATACATAACAAGAAATAGATTGAAGCGACCTATCGATACACGGAAAAGATGTTTATTCCAAGGTATCGCAGCATGAATATATGCTGAGAAAGTGCAGAAATCAGCATAAATAGCTCTTGCTAATTCTGCTTTCTACTAGAATATTGGATTTGGATGCAAAATGGAAGAATTGAAGAAGAGAAAGAACTACTTAAGATTTTTGCGAACACATCAACATTTGTTCTCCAGAACGTTGAAGTCGTTGAAATTAGTCAGAAACCAAGCTAAAGAGGCCGATGTGGAAATCGTTTTGAATATACCCAAACCGTCTAAGAAAAATGTGCGCAGCTAACTGATGCCCACACCAAACACCTCCAAAACCGTGTCGTTTTTCCCATGGCATGTAGAGCCCCCACGGGCTGGTGGGGCGCATTCCAGTGGCAATGTTGTGATGTCGTAATAGAAGCTAGATTTTTATCGCAACCAAAGAGGCTTCAATAATCAGTAAACGCAAAATATAAATAAAGAAACTTCAACAAAGCTAGGTTTAGTTGGAACAAACTCGTTACTTCCTCTAATTTCCCCCCAAAACATGAAATTCAAGAAAAAGTTGCATTCCGAATTGTCATTGAACATTATGCCATCTTACTAGTCCGAGGAAGAAGTTTCTCAACACTCTGAAAAACCAAATCCTTTGTTTTTTCACACACTATAGGTCATTGTAAATGTATGGGAGTATTCAAGAAGATCTTTATGAAAAACTGCAAGCAGCCGGACCGAGTCTACGATAAATTGAAGAAAATATACCCCACACTGATTCAACGAAAGAGCGCGCTGTAGCAAGACAATGCCAAACCTCACACCGTAAGGAAGACTAAGGTAAATGGTTGGTAACTTGCAAGAGTCGAGGTCTTGCCGCACCAAGCCTCGTTCCAGATGCTGCCCCCGCCCGAGCCATGGATGGAACGAACTATTGGAGTTATGAATAAACTTTGGAATTTTAACGGGTATTAGAGAATTTTTCCCCCAGCCTAATAATTGTATTTAGGTTCTTTACTGGTAGACCGCAGGGAATAAAGAAGAACAGTTTCTTACTGAATAAAAAGTTTTCATAAAAACGTTAGCAATCACTCGAAACCTCGAATACCAAAGGACTTCTGCACGTGCTTGTTGAAAAAGCCTTTTTTATAGCGCTGTAGCATTCAGAATGAAAGTATGTTTCACAAGCGCAGCAAGCTTTTATATCTTTCGGGCTAATACTTCAGTGGAAGCACAGAAAGCTTATGAACGCATGGAGGAAAGCTTGCAGTATCCGAGTCATAAGTATTATCTACATTTTATAACAAGGCGGAGAAGAATCCCAAATTCGTTAACAAACACTGTACATGTGAACCAGACCTGCACGACCGATTCATCGCGCATCGATCCACAAACACTCCACTAATCCTAGCCCCAATAAGCAATGCCCCGCGTGTTTGAAGCTCAACCTTATTTTCCTTTCTACACTGCAGTGAAACGGTTTTCTCAGAAAACAAGCTCAGCGTTGGAATTGTTGAAACTTAGGCTATTGAATGTCTTCTTCTAAATCAGCGGAAGAGCTTTGTCCTGCGAAAAAACTATGCGAATGTGAAGCGCGACTATTTTCTTTTTGCTATAGCCCTATGAAAAAGTCCTTTCTAACAAGCAGATAGAGTGCGAAATTAGGCCATCAAACGATTACTATCAGTCTAAAACGAGATGTGTCTAGCGAGACATAAGCGTGATAATAACAGGAGCGTGAGGCGCGTGTGAAACCTAACTTTCTTTTAAAAACTACAGCGCTGTAAAAAGGCTTTTTGAAAAACAAGCACGTTACAGCACTCTCATGAAATTTAAGTTTTCGAGTGATTACTAAGATTATTATGAAAAGTCCCTGTCCAGCAAAAAAACTCGTTTCTCCATTCTTTGCCTTTAACTATACTTATTCATAATTCATGCGTGTAAATTACCTCAAGTGAACAACCTAACGAAATGCTTGATTGATCAGCTGCATTGTTATTATGGCGACTATTGAGACTTATCAGTTATCAAGTACATAAGCGCTCTTCTCACTATAAATAAGTTCATAGGGGTCCCACTAATGGTGATCCAACCGTCTCGTATCGATAAGTCTCCTTATAATCAAGACTTTATGAATAAAAACAAGTACGCGGTAAAGTCCAAAATACGGGCTCCTTACTACAGAAGTAAAAACAAACTTCTTTCCGTTCCGTTGCCAGAACGTACTCTGAGGGCTTTTTCAGAAAAAAAAACTTTGATTTCATAGTCAGTTCTCTCGGGAGCGTTGCACTCCTTATGGAGAGCTGTCGACGACGTACGTTTTACACTCTATGTCAGGCGAAATTTTCACCTAACACAGAGTGTTTTCGACACTCGATTGCTAGCTGGCTCGTATTTTTATCATATTATACCTTTCCTTCGAGTGCCCGGCTGGTGAGTCTGTAAGGACGAAACACGTGTCTCGGGCTGTACAAGAGCCCTTACCACACCACATGACATGTTGGCTCAATCAATAATGAAAGGATCTATTGAAATTTGAGCGTGGTCTTAATAAAGCTTTCGAAGGAAAGGTATAATATGTTAAAAATACCAGCCAGCTAGCAGTCGACTGCGAAAAACACTCTGTGTTAGGTGAAAATTTCGCTTGACATAGAGTGTAAAACGTACGTTGTCGACAACTCTCTATAAGTAGTGTAACGCTCTTGAGAGAACTTACTATAAAAAGATCGGCAGACGACGGTTCTGCCCGGCTGATGAGTCTGTAAGGACGAAACACGTGTCTTGGGCTGCACAAGAGCCCTTACCAGACCGCATGACATGTTGGCTCAAATAATAATGAAAAGATCTATATTATCATATATAAATAAATAATGATATTTTTTTCTCAGCGAACATTCCATGCAGCAGCAGTCGATATAGAATTCGCTTACACACAAGAGTGGAGTATTTTCAAAACCGACTTTCTTTTGATCTTCAATGTTAACTATAAAATCAAGTTTTTCAGTAGGGAATATGTAATTGATCAGTAATGCCGAATTTGAACATATAAATTTGAAAATATTGAAGGTGATGTTCGCTCACATCGACACTGGTCATTAGAACATCAACGTATCACGATCAGCAGAACTCATTCTTCTGTCTCACTGAACATCAATTGATATTCGGTAAACGATGGCTTGGTCTTACTATTCTGAGAGAAATTTCACTCGGGATTCTTGAGGTGATGAGTTGTTTTGGAAAGCATTTACGTCAACATGTATATGGATTTACACTTGTAGCCGAGGAAAAAGTATCTATTATCTTCCTCTCAAGTTACGCAAGAGATTTTATAATAATATTTATTCGCCGGTCTTAAGAATTGTTACAAGAAAGATTTCTATCAGTTCGAGTGTCTTAGCTACATTTCTTAACTAGGATCATAAAACAATGGGTTGCAGGAGAAGTTGTGTGGTATAACTTCAGAACACTATTTAACGCATGTACTGTGCGATTTTGAGCTCTTTGGAAAGCTCGTTTTCTTGTCTATCAATTGTCTACACAGCATTCAGAATGAAAATGTCCAAGGAACAAACTCGTCTGCTGCTCCATTTCCACTACAACTTGAATGGCAACGCTTCTCTAGCTTACCGACAAATTTACAAAGTGTATGACGGCGAAATTGGCGATGTTCGTGCAGCTCAGCGTTGGTGCAACGCAAATCCTGAAGGAAGAAACCGGCTGACCGACATACCTAGAGAGAGGCGTCCACGAAAAGTTGATCTCTAAACAGTTCGTAAAGAAGTCCTAAAATGTCACCAAACCTGAGCAAGATCTTCAAATTTCCTTCAATCTGAACGATTGCATATTTTCATCGCCGCGGAGTGTTTATGCTATCGGATATGTTCCTGAACTGTGCTGATGTGAAGAGAACTACTTCAACAATTAAACTGTTTCCTTATTGAGCCTAACTGGTGTGCAAATAAATTTTTCTATGCATTATAGAAATAGAACTTTTTCCACAACCTATCAAAAGGTTTTTGCGATCATGATTGGCAAATTGAAGGCACCTTTAACGCTGTTCAGTCATCGCCCCTTTGAGAAGAATTTCATAACGTTAGATACATCTGAATAAGAAGCCCGTGTCATTTCAATTGATTTTATGGAGCAGTTTCGTCGTGACATTCCTTTCCATCTTTAATGAGATGATGTAATTGATCAATGTATTAAGCCAATGAAAGGAATCATTACTGCAGTTTCTAATGAAATGAGGTATTCAATGATTTGTCAAACTTTTGTTCTCGCGAAAGGGAAATGACATCACAGTTAACCTACTATGCCGGCCTATCAATGAGTTAGCCTAAGATATCATGTAATGGTGCAATTTCCAAAGTCGTCAAAGTACTACTCTAAACACACACATGTAAACATGACGGTGTTACTTTCCCGAAGTGAGCTGTCATGATACAGACGCAAAGTCAAAAACATCAAAAACAGAACTCTTGGAGCGTTTTGAATGAGCACCTCAAAATCAGGAATATCGGAAGAACGAATGCTTCACCATTAAGCCAGACATGGCGTCTTTTGTCCGTCTGATCTATTGTCGGACCTGGGGGACGAGATTAAAGGCACCGATGCTTATCGAATCCAACAAATAGTTTGATACAGCATGGGCCTAAGCACTGAAGGAGGTAAAGTCGCCAAAACGTCAGCCATTGAACTGCTACTAATACTATTGACCCTGACGGACGACGTGTATCTTCTGAGGTATACGTATTTGAAAGCCTTTCTCGCTGGGCTAAAGTTTACTCTCAGACATTTGCTATTCGAAAGCTCAAATCTCTGCAATTTGAAAGATATGTTTAGTTTCTGAAAAGTACTATTTGTTACGTAGTAACAGCGAGAATAAAATTATGTTTTATGCTCAGTTTGCGCCATTTGCATGGCTTAGGCATTGATATGTCTCGCTGCAAAAGTTCTACTAGTCACTCGATAGCCCATTCTGCATTATGACAAGGTAAATAGATTCTTTGAAAGAGTATTGTGGAACGCTGCAAGAGCGAAAAAAATGGCGTTTCACACCTATAATGTTACTCTGCCGCTTGGATGTCATTGGTGATTTATTGGTAATTATAAGTAGAGTTTATACATCAGAGGGTGCCTTATCGTTACAGAAACGGTAAAATCGAATAAAACTTTTATGAAAGCTTTTCTTCTTATAAAAAGAACGACTAGTTGTCTTGAAAATCTCTAATTTTTGGAGTCAACACTACACCCTTGCTAAAAAAAATGAACAAGCTTTTAACTTCTATTGGCATTTGTATGCGCCGCCTTGCACAAGCGCGGCTTGAAAGCACATTTCTATAGCGAGATAGCTCCAATAAGACTAATGATAATCACGAAACAAAATGGATGGTGAAGAACCTTACGTTTTCAGGGATGTGGGTTTTTGACTAGTTAGCAGAACCATGTTTGTGTCTTCGGTGCTACATTAGGTCGCAAACAACATAAGTCGACAACAGAAAGGCAATAGGAAAAAAAAGAACGACGAGAAACGGGAGAGAGACAACCAAGTGTTGCAGTGGACTGGTCTCAATGATCGGCCGAAGTCTGCGCATATAATATATCGTATCTTTCTCGGCGCAGGACTCGATCGTCTTGCTCGTCCTTCAGCCCTTATCCTTGCCGCAACAGTCTATTGTTTGTATGTTTGTTATAAAAAATCCTTACGGCTAATTTCGCTAGATCTACTTCACCCTCGCCAATCTAAGCAAAATTTTGACGCAGTCTAAACGCGAAAATCATTAAAGCTCCGATGGATTAGGACGTCCTTATTCAACATACAAAAAATCTGTGTGAGTCGAAGCTAAATATCACCATTAATTTCATCGACGTAGAAAAGAGCTTCCCAGGCCCACAAAATCTTGATGAAGTTATTAATCTTTTGAGACGGGGTGCACTTCAAGAAATGCCTGACTGTTTCCATAGCTTCCACCAGATTGAAAATAGTGGTTGAAGCTATAGTGGTCATTTGATAGCTTGGGAACGGCAAATCCAGGTAATGTACTTTGTTTTCAAAGCTACCTTCTTGATGCACCCTAGCAACAGGGAAGACATTATACTTCACACCTCGGTTTTTTTTTCTGCTCGGCCACGACCTTTTCGTACATTTTTCTTTAGACATTTAGTAGACTTTCAGTAGCTCCAATCTCGAAGATTTCGAAATATTGCTCAGATTTCAGGAAGGTTGCAAAGCGCGCTATCAAAGTGAAAAGAAAATCATGTTTTGCACTTGGAATATCTATCCTGTCGCATGAACATCATAGTGGCTTTATTTGTCATATTATATCTCTTTGCGGGCGATGGGGTCAGTATGGCCCTCAGCTGGGTGCCATATTCGGACGGATACGAAAAATATGCGTGCTTCAGTGCAAATTTGGGTTAATCAAGTCCTGAGGGAAATATTATTATTAAAGATGATAAAATGTTACTGGAGACTTCTGTATAAGTGGCTTACGTAAAATTACCTCTGGTATTCCCAAAATTTTCGCTTTTTAAAGGGAAAAAACAAACTCGTTACGAAAAAGAACGTATTTCCAACAGTTATTGAACATTTCCCCTATATTCTTGTGTTATTTCAATAGTAATGTTGCTGTGTGAAAAGATTTTGATAGTACGTCCTACTATTAGATGCAAGATAACTTTTGGACATCGTAGTCCATTTTTCTAATTCACTGCTAGTTTTTGGGACTACAAGGTTAGATTTCGAGCATCATAGACTTTTTTGCCAAAGAAATGAAATATTATGAAAGAACTTTTGTAAACATACTTCTAAAAAAATCGCCTCAGCTGTCTTGAAGATCCTTACTTTCGAAAACAATTTCTGTTGCATGTAATCGCATTTCAAGGACTGGTTTTGATGTGAGCCCGTAATTTATTCTAGAAAATACCTATCTAACTCGATTGATAGTATTCTTCCCATAACCAAATCAAGTAAATTTGGATGATGTAATTCATTTTTCAAAAGGCTTGCTTTTTGCGCCATAACAGTAGAGGTAAAATTTTGTTCCACATTTGAGCATTTCTTGTCAGGTAAATTTTTTTCTATAAACAGTCAGCAACATTTCGATAGGACAGATTTTAGTGACTACAAAGACGTAGTTGATTTCTGGAGAAAACTTCTTAGAGCGCTTTACCAGTCAAAAGAAATCGGATTTCGCACTCCAAAAAATGGGAAATCGTGACATCGGACCCTAAGTCATTGCGCTTTTATGCAACATATCGATCAAGTGCGTAGCGTAATTTTTTTCACTGTTAGGGTATGATAAATTGTTTTAAAAAATAAAGTTAATGTGGGGATCGTCGACTTTCAAGATATCGAACAATTATCAGAAGTCTAGCGAAAAACCCTGTAGTCAGCGAAAATCCTTGAGTGTGAAAAATGTTTTATTTTACTGTTAGATCGCATTAAGGAAATCATCCTGAAAATAATACGTTCATAACTGCTCAAATTTCCGTTATCGAATGGCCATTAGAACTCTAAACAAGACCGGGAATCGCGTTATTCCCAAGAAGTTAAAACAAGATTAGGTCATCGAAAGTGATCCCAATTTACAAAACCTAATCTTCTTTTGACTCTTATAGCGCTCTAAAAACCTCTTTTACAAAAAAGTACACCGTTAAAATTGTGACACTATGCTATATCTAACGATTATTAGTTTCCTGTCAAAGAACTTTATCCGTCAAGAAATGCTCGAGTGTGAAATAAAATCCTATTTGGACTGTCACAGCGCAAAAAACAGGCGATTTAAGAAGTGACTACGTCGTTCAGATTTACTTAATTTGGCTATCGATTGACTGCGGAAAAGCTTCACAAAAATAAGAAATACGTTCTAATGAAAAGACTCAAACAGGCTGAAGAAAAGCGGAAAATAATCTATCTCCCCATCTTTCCTTCATATACCATAGCTACAATAAATTACATGAAAAATCAAAGAAATAGAAGAAAAATTTTCTTCAGCTGTTAGGTAGGTATAGATAGAATGCATAGAAATGCGCGATAAAGGTATCAAATATAGCCTTCTTATGAATACCTGTTTTTTTCCACCAAAAGTGTGGTTTATAAATAGAGTGACTACGCTATTTCTGAAAAAATGACCTTAATGAAATCTGTTCTACCGTATTTGACCATATACTCATACAAAGGTCTCATATATTGACGACAAAATATAGATTTCATTATAAAAGCTACCATAGTAGCATTAGAGCGCGACAGCAGCGTCTCTTCATAGCCGTTCAAACGAAATGCCAGCCGAAAATGGCGCCATCCGCAGAAGATTACACATGTTAAATTTCAAAAAACTTGTACCTATGCAACGATAAGACAAAGTGCTTTCCGCATTTATTTCTGATGCAGACACTCCAGAGCTTTTTTGAAGCCGGAAAAAAAACTTTCGCATAAGTAACAAAAATCTCTTCTTTCAAAGACGATGAATGAAATCGCTACGCGCAACCTTAGTTGAGATGAGGGCGATTTTGACGAATAAATTATAGTTGCGTGGTGAATGAGCTTTTTCCATCACACATAAAGATTATAATTGGCACAAGAAGAATATGGTAGTGTGAAATGATCTAAAGTCGTCAAAGTTCTGACAAAAATCATAGATATTTTCTCAAAAGAGAGAAAAAACCCTAATGAAATGACGAAAATTGTACGCCGCTTCACAGTTGGGGCGGCGCGTGGCGATTTCAGCTGCCACAGTCATAATATTAACTGTCACCCTCCAAGACGCTACGTATGCTTTGAAATAGCATGATATTTAAGTAGAAAGTTATGGCCGACAGTCACTATCTTCGGTGTACTCACAAGGTTTACTGTACTCATAATATAAAAGCATCAGTGAGGCGGTTAATCAACGTCAACGGCACATTTGGGGACATGGCTTTTAATACTTACATGATAGACTGCGATGATTGAAAAACCGATCTCATTTGCTAAACTAAAATTTTTCATAGGAATGTCAGGAATCGTTCTCAAGATTAAATCTCTGACCACAGTTACATGTGACCGGTTTTGAATAGACCATTTTGTTGAGATGTAGGTTTCAAAAAATTGTGTTTTACATCCGCTGCTTCCCTTCACTTTATCACGCGTAAGAAGGCGTATTTGCCGAAACGTCAGCCACAAGACCGGAAACCCATCGACAGGAAAGAAGAACAATCGATTGGGGAGAAAGATGCCAACCTCGTGAAGCTCTAAATAAAGATTAGTTTTCTAAACTTTTCTTATCATTTTCGAAGTTTTATATTATTAACATGCCGAGATTTCAAGAAAGTCGGTCTTTCGAGTTATCACGCGTATATTGCGCTAGAAGCACGAAAAGCAAATCAGGCTGTAGAACAACTTTTGTAGTATCTGAATCGATCGTTTTATCTCAGATTTCTCTCAAACCGAGAAAAAATTTTTTGACTGAATAACAACAAGCCAAAAGCGGTGGATCGCCCCGCTGCGCCCCTCTCGTGAATTAGCAGTCAAACAACCCAGTCGAAAAAGTAAAACTCGGTCTTATTTTCCTTGTCATACGTCATTTCCAGAAAAAAAGCAGAATGTTAAAATCAATGATACTCACGCTATGGAATGATTACCAATAGTCTGAAGAAAGAGCTCTGTCCAGTCAGGTGCAAAGCAAAAATCTTTTCTTTTGCCTATAGCGCTATCAAGAGAACTTTTTCAGAGAGCAGGCGCATTTTTGGGCTCTTCGAAATTACCGTTATGAAAAAGTGCTTTGATAAACAGACTACATGTAGCTGTGGACAGAGACTTAAGCTTTTGTATGATTTCTATTAAGTCTCCAACAAAGTTTCCAAACTTGATCCAAAAATTCAAAAAATTTTTTCCAAGTAATTGAAAGTATATCATATCTTTCGTTTGGAATATTTTCTTGAGACCATGCTCAAATTTCAACATATCGCGTAGTTATTAATAGAGCCAACATGTCATGTGGTCAGTTAAATGGGTTAAAAATGTATTAAAAGAGGTTAGAGCACTCATCCTCGTATAGGATGAAACGGGGGTTCGATTCCCGCCTGAGGCCAAGTTTTTGCTCACCGCTCAATTCCGTTAGGTATGTAGAAAACATCATAACAATGCAAAATGCATTAAAATACTTAAATTCGAGTATGTATTGAAAGTGTTAAGTAAGTCAGCCCATTTAACAGACCACACGACATGTTGTCCCAAACATGAATTACGAGCTATAAAAGAATGTATCAAATAACATTAATTAAAGTATGTTCCGTCTGTCTGGATGCAGTTCTACCAACGCTCCAGCAACAAATCAATCCGCGCTCATAAAACCCATTATTCTTCGAGGCAAACCAGCCAGTCAATTCTCGATGCAGATGAGTGATGTATTGAAACGCGCTTCTTTTTTCACAAGCAGTGCTCCAATGATCTTAAAAGACGAAAATCGGACGGAGAACATATCTGGCGAGTTACGGCGGATAATCCAAGTCTCCCAGCCCAAATCGGTCAAATTCTTCCTTGCTATCCTGGCAACGTGTGACTTTACATTGTCTTCTAAGAAAGACATGGCGACTGAAGTGACGTGAAATTGCTCTATTGCAACGGTTCAGTTGCTGACATTATCGCTCAGAGTTGATGGTCTGACCGGCTTGCAATAAGTCTCAACGATTAGACCCACTTCAATCCTAGATAATGATCAACAATTTTCTGGTGCGAACCGATTTAGTCTCGGTGTTGGTGTCCCTTGATCACCTGGTGACAACTACTGACGACGCTAGCTCTTGAAGCAGATCTACTTCTCATCAATGATGGCATTTCTGTTAAAAAACGGAGATTGGCGATGGACAACGATGATGCGCTTGCGCAGTGTTTGCTTTCTGTTTTTCTTTTGAGCCTGTCTGAGATTGTGCGGAATCCAACTGACTTGCGCCATTTCTTGCCTACTTCCTTCAAAATCTTCCAAATTTACTCTTGTGAACGTTGGAAATTATCGGCCAAATCCGGCTGACAAAGTCGGGAAGGGGGGGAAAAGGGAACAGAGGGGGGAGAAGGGAGAGGGAAGAAGGAGAAAGAGGAGGATAGGAGTGGGGGAGGATGAGAAGTAGAGAGGAGGGAAGAGGAGAAGAGTCGGTACTACCCTGGGTGTAGCAGGGTGAAAATAAAGAATATAGAAGACAGCTCCAAACGAGCACGCGGGTGAAGGGTAATGTTGTATGAGGCAATAAGGGGAATTAGATTGGCTTTGGATACAATACCACGGATCGAGTCGTGCCGCGCAAGAATGTGACGATCGCATGTGTATAGTGCGATTTTTGTTGAATAGATGAAATTTTAAGGGGGAGTCGAGTGCATGTCAGGCGGGTGGCGTAAACGGACTCTCAGGGTAGAAAAAACATTTGAGACGTTTACGGATACAGCGCAAATATGCAGCACAATAGGTGTCGAACGACAAAGGAAAGAGGTGACCTAGAAAAAGAGAAATCGTTGCGGAAAGGCAAGAAGAGAAGCACGAAGATAAGATAATGGAAGAAAGACCGGAAGGTAGCACGAAGGAAAAAAGTAGCGCGCAAGTACGTTGGCGAAGGGGGGGGCCGCAGGCGTATTTAGTTGGGGGGATTGCTATGCGCTAGCTACACGCACCAGTGGGGTAAAAAGGGGGGCCAGAATGATTGTGAATAGGGATAAAGCCAAGATAGCAGGAGTTACGATACTGAAGGAGAGTACCAGCACGCGCGTATAAGAAAAGGAAGAAGAACTCTTTACAGCAGCCAGTAAATGACATAAGCCTCGCTGAGGATAAGTGGAAGGGCGTGGGGATGCAAAAAGTGGGGGAGTATGAGCCGGATAGAGTAACAGGTGGAATTTGTTAACAAGATGTGTAGGTGAGAATATTTAAGTATGATTGGCAGTGGTGTGTTGGGGGCATCATCGGGTGCGCTGTGGGGGAAGAGAGATGTAGGGGACGACAGTGGGGTATGATGGTACTTTCCTGGGGGTAGTGGACATAACAGTAGAGTGTTGAGGAAAGTCGTATGGTTGGCAAACTATGGACTGGTGTTCACTCAACTCGAAATGTCGTAGTCAATCAGGGGCTGTGTGGGGGTGGTTGAGTCTCTCAAGCGGTCGCCGACGAGAACAGACTCTGTGGACACATTACGTCTCAGGGGTGGACCAACCATATTTAAAGTCTGGGGGGGGGTGTGAAGGGGGCAAGTGGAAAGGTTTGTTTACCTGGTGGTTCACTTGTTTATATGTGTTATATCGCATAAGGCACACACTGGTGGTGCGGCCGGTCTTTGCTTTTCACGTGCCTCCTGTATGCTTTCTTCAGTCAAGTTCATAGGAGAGTGGTGTCATGAGGTCGCTGTTGGGCTGGAAAAGAATAGACCATGGGTTAAGGGAGGAGGTGACAGGGAGTTAATAGCTGGGTTTAAGAATAGAGCAGACAATGGAGGTAACCGAATTTCTCGACTCTGGTTAAGTTATCTTACGAGCATTTTCAAAGTCAAATAGATGAGCGCAATTATCACTTATCTGTAGATTCTCGAGTCGTGGACCGTGGTTCAAAAAATTGTATGAGCTAATGAGGCTTCAAGAGGGGGCTGAAATCAATAGGGGAAGGGAGACTTGTACGGATGAGTTCAGTTGGCAGGTGGAATAGAAGAGGCACGTTTGAGCTTAATGCTTAGTAATATAGTAAGGGACCGCCTACATTACTTATGTTTTACTTGTGGATTGGAACGATCACGAACACAAGAGGAGTAGGCCTGTTTCGGTCATGTAACAGGTACTCTGTATAGAGGGTGAGGGAGTCGGTCGCGGATAATCGGACTGGCCAGAAGCGGAGGCAGGATGGACGGTAGACAGCAACTAGCAAGTGCGAGAAAGATGAAGTCGACTGAAAGGAAATAGGTGGAGAAACAAACACGTGTTTTGATTGCGTATAGGGTCAACCGACCTGTGAGTTTCGTGTGACGGTGGAGCCCATCTAGGGCTGTTGATGAAGGTTTTTTATCTGGTCGACATGACATGCGGGAATTCTCGTGTGATTAAAAGTTTTTGAATACTTTTGTACAATCCGATCGCGAGATAGGAAGTACAAGACGTACATCACGGCTCTAGTTAATAAGGATCTGTGGCTGTCTAAAGATGCCTAAAATCTAGAGCGACTTCTCTCTGGAACTCATGCTTGCAGGACTTTTGAGAAGTTTGGAGGTTGAGTTGGAACACCAGTTAGAGGACTACGATTACCACCTTCGCATGAGGGGCCTTGACTTATGCTGGCAGGGGGAGAGGGGAAGAAACACATTGTGGGGGGGGGGGGGCAGTAAGGAATAAAGCTTTTTAAGGGAGACCCATTAACAACATGCTAGAAATGTATACGTTGTTAAAGTATGCTTTTCACACGCAGTAACAGATATACACATGACTTAGCGCTTTCGAGGTAAACCGTGAGGCAATACTTGGGGTCCATGTGAATAGGTCTATGAAACAAGTCGGGGGGCGAGGGTGAGAAGTATAGTTGGAGTAAATGTAGCCGAGAATTAAATATGGAATGGATGAATATGGAGTGGAAGGGCTCTATCAAGAGATAGGTTCTGAGATGAGTGGTTTATAAGAATTTGATACTTCGGTGAAGTGTAGAACGAGGTAAAGTATAGCCGGTAGTACATCGGTGAATCATTTAGAGGGTGATCGCATGGGTGTTCTTAGGTAGTCTGTGAATGTTTCCTGGCGGAGTTAGATACGGCAATTTAGGGGTACGGTAGCTCTATGGGTCAGAAATTTG